>VZTD01003683.1:9824-133393 GCA_013397725.1 Rhagologus leucostigma
TTTTTTTTCCAATCTGGTTCACCAAGAGAGGGTAATTTAATTTTAAAGGATCAGAAGTTCAGTGAGAGAACTACACTCCTAAGTATTCAATATAAGTTTAAAAAATAGGTGAAACTCCTCGTTTATTCAAAGTGTCTGTAGAAAGTCGACAGGGAAATGTCTATGTCGGACTTCAATTTGTACTGAAATCACAGAGGCTACCAAAATGATTGGGAAGAGTGTTTACAGTGGCCAGAAAGCACAGTTCTGATGCAAGTACAGAGCAAGGCTGGGTTTTGCTTCCTGCTGTGGCTGGCCCTGCTCCCAGGGAAGGGCTGGGTGGGATGTGGTGGTCCCAGCACACCTCACGGATTCTGTGCTCTGAGACGCTCAAGCAACAGCGGTCTGAAATTTAGGGGAAGTCATTTTGTATGCTGAATTAAAAGCTGCTGTTTCCTTTGACATAAGGGTATGAATCAGAAGTTCTGTTTTGGATCTTTCACAGATATTCTTATCCATGACAACCTTAGCTCGCACAATGGTGTGGATTGTTCTCAAGGAGATAGGTCAACTTGATAAAAATCAGATTATTTCCTCCAGACAGAACTGCATTAAGCACTAAGTGATGCCATTTCTGTTCAGCTGTAATCCTCCCATACCTCTTTTTTGTTTCCATGTAAGACCTAAAAGAACTCCCTTATTTCCTGAGTATTAATTTTTCAGTTTGCTCTGAGCCATGAAAAACAAATATCTTGCTTTGCCACTGTATTCAGGGAGAACCATTTGTGTTAAAACACAGTTTCTGAATGCTAAAACTGTTGGACTCCTATCATAAAAGTGTTAGTTTCACGTCTACAGCAGTGGGTTAGAGAACCAATTGCTTATGAAAAAAACAAGTGTTAAATGACACTAGAACAAAGCAGAGTAAGATGAAGTCGTTACTTCAAGGAATTCTGAAAAGGATTGCAAGGAGCATTGCCAGTGCCACAATACACCTTTTTCACTGGCTTCTCACTCAGATCCTCAGCTATGTCACTTCAGCTCTCAAATATATGAAAGCCTGTCTGTACCTATTGCCTGCCTCATTTTGGATGAGAAAAGGGCTCTGACTCAAGTATGATCTACTTGGGAACAAGGAAATTAGAACAGTCCTGCCTGTAAAGAATTTATTCTTCTGTAAAAGAGTTTCTTAACACAAATTAGTCAAATAAATTATTCTCAAAGGTCTGGCTAGCCATGTGTAATATACATAAATCACAGAATGATAGAATTGAGTTGGAAGAGACCTTAAAGATCATCTCATTCCATCTCCCTGCCATGGGCAGGGACACCTTCCACTAGATCAGCTTGCTCAGAGCCCTGTCCAATCCGGCCTTGAACACTCCCAGGGATGGCAAGTCCGCATCTCTGGGCAACATGTTGCAGTGCCCCACCACTCTCACAGTAAAGAATTTTTCCCTAATATCTAATCTAAACCTTCACTTTGTCAATCTGAAGCCAGTCCCCCTTGTCCTGTCACTCCATGCTCTTGTAAATAATCTCTCTCCCTGTTTTCTTGTAGGCTCCCTTCAGGCACCAGGAGGTCACAATCAGGTCATCCTGAAGCCTTCTCTTTTCCAGGCTGAGCAACCCCAGTTGTCTCAGACTTTCCTCATAGGAGAGGTGCTCCATCCCACTGATCAACTTGGTGGACCTCCTCCACTATAAAAGATATATAGAATAAACATGAACACAAGGTGTAGTTAATAAGTCTGTGTTCACTATTGAAGACCTACATTCAGTAAGTTTTTAAAATATGAGCAAAAATTATTTCTTGACACTGATGCCTTTCCCTGGGCTTAGAATTAAAAGCCAAACACAGTTAGAGGGGAAAAAGGGTTTTACCTCAGTATTTATTTAAGGATCCTCTGGTGCAGCACATCCAGGTAGAAAGCACCCCCCGAATGCACACCGAAAGTGCACACCCGAAAGATGCACACACACAATGCACACCCCAAGATGCACACACACGATAATTCACGTATACAGTTATAGACCTTGCACATCAGCATATCTATCAAAGATTCCCCAATGAGAGGCTCAAGAGAAGCCCCTGTCCTGAGGAATGTTCCCCCTGGATGGGCCTATCTTGGTTTACAGAATGTGTTCTGGAGAGGACCTTGGTGTCTGGGGCTTACTGACCCAACTTCGAGGTTTCCAAGGTGTTTAGTCTCCTGGCTTAACGGAACTTTGGGTCTAAGCTGGTTATCAGACTTGGGGAATTACAAGTATGTGGGCTAAAAGCACTAAGGATACATGCAAAGCTGTGTAAAAGGGTATGTGGAAGGGGATATGAGAGGGGTATATGAAAAAGCAAAAAATCATCATGGCATCAAGACCAGCATGCAGCCAGACAGGTCTTAGACCACTGTCTTGGCCTGCAGGAACTGCATGTCCTAAGTCCCTAAGACATGTAATCAGCTGACATGAGAAATCCTCAAAACTGCCTCAGCTGTGAGCACAATCCTCTATCTTTCTGCAAAGCATGTGAGGTCTAAAGTCCTTTTGTGGAGCATGTACTGCCATTCTCAGCCAGCAAGTTACAGCATCTCCCTGCTTGTCCTCTCCAAACCTTGGGCAGCTGGTGCACAACGCCTCTTACCCAGGGCCTGTGAGATGCCAGTGCCTTCTGTCAGAAAAGTACATACAAGCAATCAGACAATCACTGCTTGCCTAATGTGATTGTGACTGTTATGCTGATGAAAACTGGGCTTGAAAGTATTTTAGATGCAAAACAAATAGAGAGATGTGTTAACAATTTAATTTCAGATCTTTGATCTTTGTATGAGATGCTGTGCTTGTGCTCTGTGAACTTAGAATCTGCTGTACAAAGAACAGCTTATACCCAAAAAGGCACCAGTTTTACACAACAACAGAAAATAATTTGACAAGCTTCTATTATTTCTGTTTTCTCACCCACCAACCCCTTGATTTTTGAGCTGATATTTAGAGTCACCAGAGGAAGCAGTCACATTCTTTCTCTTCCCATACCAGAGTTCTGCTTCCTTTTAAACTGAAGACACCTGAGAGTATCTTCCCCCTCCTCAAGCCTGTTTTTACTTATGACCAGAGAGTGTAGACCAAAAGTCATGAAGAAGTTCTTCAATCAGACTTTCTGAACTTGAAACAATATTTTTCGTGCATCTAGCTGCGAAATAATTGTAATTTCCAATACACGCAACTTTCTCAACAGAACAAATTTAAAATACACACGTGCAGGTCTTTGAATATTTTCTTGCTAAAAATTCTCATCCCCAGTGAAAAAATAAATCACGCTTTTGCCTTGAGTTATATGTGGAGTTGCAAAAAAACTAGTAAACATTAGATTACTACTTCCCAGCAATAACCAACAACAAATATAAGTAATGAATATATTTTATGACATTTCTGCTCTTGCATTCATCTTGGGAGCATTAGGATGTCTACATGAATTTTGCAGTCACATCTTCATGTGAAGAAGTAATTTATGGCCTAGAGAAGTATGTGAAAGTGATTAATAAGATCTGGAACCAGTTTAAACTTCATCAGAAGAAACTGCAAATATTTAGTAGAGCTTATTCTATCACTTGCTGGATACACATATGCATTGGGCATTATGGTGGATTGGGATGGAGTTTTACTTTCAGTTATTCCATATATGGATGTTTTCCTCTCTGTGTAGTATAGAGGACTTAATTTTTCTGATGAAGCAGTAATGTTTAACTAAATGATTTGGGAATAAATATGTGAATACATCCAGTTTATTTTTAGGGAAGTCAATTCAAATGTTGTATTTACTTAAGTATTGTTAGTGACTCGTACATTCTTTGACAACTACATGCAAAGAAAAAGCCTTTAGAGGCTATTCTGTGCCACATTTTCTCACTTCTACCACTTGGTCAAATGGTGCAAAAGGGATTTGTCTCAGCTTGAGCCATAAACTGTAAAAACAACTATTTTTGCTGTCTAAAAATAATAAAACCCTTCCAAAGTGACTATTACTACTTTGTTCTATTTCGTCTGTTTTACCTCCTGCATAATTCACTCACATAATTCCTATTTACAGCAGCTTTTGCAGGGTGAAATCCCATCTTCCTGCTGCACATAAACCCTGCATACTGGGGTTTTCTGAGGATGGAAAGCAAAACATGGAAACTCACTCACAAAAGGAACACCACAGTTAAACAGATTTTCCTCCAGTATTTAAGCAAAACACTGGTACCTCCTTATATAAACACCTGAGGAATAACAATGAAGATCTTTCCCTATACACAACGTGCTCTCCCTGAGCACACCTTCACCCAGTTCTTGCTGATAACGTGCATGAATATCCTGCTGCTGCTACACAATCAATGAGCCCAATACCACAGAGCCAATACACCAGTTATCTCTGAGACACCTCTCAAAGCTGGGTCACTACAGCACTGCTGAGGCTGCTGATCCCTTCTGCCCCCTCCAGCACACACAAACATGCCACTGCACAGCACAAAAAGTCAGAGCATCCCCCCTGCCCCTCATTCTGAGGGGGCTGCAGTCACTCCAGCTGCCTGAGGGAGACCACTGAGGAAAAGCGAGCACCATCAACACTAAACTGGTATCGAGAGGTAAGGAGTGGAAAACTTTCCAGCGAGATCCACTGCAGAGCACTGAGGGCTAAGTAAAGTCATCAGGAAAGTTACCAGGGATTGACATCATCTGCAAGGAAAACACTGAAAACAGCCCCTCCACGAATCAGTAAAAAGTAAATTTAACTGTATTGTTGCCTAAGCTGTATTATTCTGTCACGGCAGCCAGCATTTCACAGGTTTCTTTGTCTTGTACGTATTTTGTGTGATGTAAAAGCCACAAAGCCATAACATTGCACGCACCGGTTTGGCTTCCTAGAAAGGCAAAACACTGAAAGCAAGGGTGTTCCTTCCACCTGTCCCACCTCATCAGCACAAAGAACCCCACCTCCTCACCAAAATCCCTGCAGCCCCAGGCTCCTCTGAAGCCCTGAGAAGCTGGAGCTGGTTTCAGGCCACAGGTGTCCAGCATGTACACCAGTCACAGACACCCAGCAGGAATAAAAGCACAGGAGCCAATAGTAATGAATTACCCGGAGATGGCAGGGAGTAGTTGTACTGCTGTTCTGGCTGAAAGCATGCCATTCTAGAAAGTGCTGCTCTTTTTCCCAGAGCCAGCTTAGGTATCTCCACATGGATTTTTTCACTGCCATGTAGGCACAGGAGCTATCTCTGAGGAAATTTGGATGTCTCTGGCTGATGCCCGCCTGTGTGATTTCAAGTAGGACAGTGGTGCAGCCTCAGAGCACTGTCCCTGAAGCCAGGGAGCTGTTCTCCACTCAGAGAAAAAGCATTTTGTGGGCAGAAGTGCTTTCTCAAAAGCCTTTCTTTCCCCTCTGCTCCTCACTCCTAAGAGCCTGCATGGGAGATTTTGGTGTGTAGCAGCAGCGGCCTTCTAATAACCAATTTTCTTCAGTTTCGTTTCACTGGCTGGTGAATATCAAACCACTCAGCTCATGCTTCTGTTACTTTAGAAATACAACTGTGACTGTTCTTTTTGGGCTGTCTTCCAAGTTTTTTGCTGTATAGTAAATGGTGAAGGTAGTGGGCCAATAAAGTCAGATGTTAAATGAGGCTTAAGGGTTTTCTTGTCATCATGGTGAGTTATTATCTTTAAACATGTTTCATTATTGCCATCACTTCCTGGGGGGTATGCTGGGAAAGAAAAAGAGTATTTGTAATAATGACCTGCCACTGCTTTTGTTTTCTTTCTTGTCTGTTGCATGTGAACGTAATTCCTGACCACGACATTTCTTGAAGAGGCCCCATTCATTTATGAACATCTCTGGTGACAGACCCAAAGGATCAAAAATATTTCTTCCTCCTCTTAGCTACAACAGAAAGAAGTAACAGGGGAAATCTACAGCTAATGACATTTGCAGGAAATTAGATTTTAGACACGTACAAGATTATTTTTCTTTCTCTAGTTGTAGAAAATATGGCATTTTAACAACAGAAGCAGCAGAGGTTTCACAACACCAGCAAGTTTTACAGATATCAACAAATTTGGACTCTCTGTTCAGTCCTGTTTTCTCATGGTTATGCATAGGGTGGAGGGAGGGAAATTAATTTCCCCACGTCTGCTGTTGAAGATTTGCTTCATCCTGTCACCAATTCATGGTGGAATGCCTTCGAACAGCAGCAGGCTGGACCATCAGCATGGACACTGAGGGGCCAGGTTTAGTTCAAGCTTGCCAAGAGGCAGAGGGCTCCTGAACTCTCTGCATTTTATTACCTGCCTTAATATACCACTAAAATTTTACTAACATTTATAAGCCGAAACAATTTTATAACAGCACATTTTTGGTAACAGTGAAATAGTCTAAGAGGTCTTAATGGTGATTCCCTTTTTGAGACAGAGGAATTTGGGTGCTAATTACTTCAGCCACTCTACAAACTCCCAGTGTCAAATGTAACAGCTTGCATTGCTTTTAAAAGAGGCAAACGAAACACATAAAAGAGGCCATTAAACATATACAAGTGCTGTAATAGTTAAGAGTGCCTGTGGAAACATACTTCAGGTGTCCCAACCTGTTTATTTTAAATTGAAAGTCATTATTTATAGCTATAAAAAGGGGAAAAAAAAAGGATTATCCCATTGCGTTATAATCCCTATTCAAGGATTTAACACACAGAAATTCACGGCAGGAAATTTATGCCTCTCATCATTTAGACAGGAGTAAGAAATGTGGGAGCAGTGAGTATAAAACAGCACAGTTTGGAGGGTTCAGGATTTATGGGTTCCATCAGATAAGGGAAAATGGGAAGGAGAAATCAAGTGATGTCACAGGAAAACCAACGTTCACAGAACAGAGGCTAAAATACATGTTACAAGGGCACAGATCACATGATGGGAAGCACGTACAAATATATCATACTCTTATATAAAACATTTTAGTGTTTTGTCTTTGCCTCTGACACTTCAGTGGATTTCTATTAACTCACAGCTAATTGGCTGACAACCCTGTGCTTTACATTTTGTGCCTACTATTGCAGTAGCTATGAATTATAACAACTAACCATAGGTTATGTCATATCATATTACTTTGGTCTGACATCCAAACCATAAATCTTTTTTCCCATTGCCACATCCATGGCATATATATTTTGCATTTGTGCTTGGCCCTTCACAGCTGGCAAGTGAGTTCAGTGGCACTTGACTCTTATCCTGTGGTTAATTCCTCCAGCGAAAGGCTCATTCACTTTGCTGTAACAGAGCCATTCCTGGTGATGTTCTAGCTCAAATCCTGGAGGAACAGTAAAATATATAAATGAGACTAAATGACACAGAGGTTAAAAGCCAGATCCTAAGTTACAGCAGGAAACATAGAGGCAGGTGTGCATCTCTTAGGGTTTTTCAAAAGTTCTCTTTTACTGTGACCTTGCTTCTCATACACAGTGGTTTCTAGACGGAGTAGTGACTATAAGACATTTTTAAATTGTGGTGTTCGTATAAGCAGACTCCAATACCCACAGCAAAAGATATCCAAGGTTTGGGGATTTCTCTGTTTCCTCCATGAAGACTTTGAATCCTTCATTGAGGCACATCCTTTCAGAATGAAACCACTGCTATCCATGTCAAAGTAACTCCTGGTACAACTTGGATAAGTCTGCATGAACCTAAGCTTCTCTTCTGATAGCAGACATGCTTAGAAGCTTTACCCACAGAAAAATCACTTTACAGACTTCTTTCAAGTATCCATAAAGAAAACCCAAAGCAAGACAACATAGACACCATCCCCTCCCCCCAGGAAATGTGGCAAGAACTGAATTTGCACTATGTAGATATTTTTATAGTGAGAAGTTGTCTCTCCCACAGAGGCAGTAGAGCAGCCTGCTAATAAAATGCCATGAAGAGCAAGGCCTGTGGTGGTATGGAACAGCAGAAATGAAACCGACATCTGTCCTGACAACCAGGATTTTGACAGAGGGTGGGCATAGAAGATAGGAAGCATATAAAACAACTGAAACAAAAGCCCATTCCACTAATGAAAATCTAGAGAGGGTCAATGTGTCACCTGTGTATGATCTATGACTGCAGAGCATCTTGAGCCAGGCATTTTCCACCACCACTACAAACCACTGAATCCAGTATGGGCTGATGACATGAATATGGGATTAAAAGTAGACAAATACGAGGATAAAAGAGATAATGAGGAAGAAGGCAAAATACAAAAAGGAAAACAAAACCACTCTGATAGCAAGAATAGAATCTGTTTCCAGGTAGCTTATTTCATAATTTTTACTTCCCGCCTAGATTCATATCTGCAGTACGCAGATAAAGCTTATCAGTGTCTCTAGAAAACAAAATTAGTTGGGGTAGAGAAGGTACAATACTCATTTAAAATCCCACACTCAAATTTATGCCACAAGAAAGTGTGTTTACTGCCTGCATCGCTCCCAGGTTTGAGAACGTGATTCAGCCAAGTCTACAAGTAACCCAGCAAGCTCTGCAGTAACTTTCACAGGGTATTGCTGAATTTCTGTCACTAAATGGTAAAAAGCAATCCTCACATGAACATAATCATCTGCATCCAGACCCTCATTTTCAAACAGCTTTTTGGAAGAACAGAGGACCACATGAACCCACTAGGGGACACAGACTTTGTCAAATTGGACCTGCCATTATTACTTCCTGAAATATCTTTTCTTTTAGCATAGCTTCTCTCAGAATTGTTGCAAAAAATACCTTCTCTCTGTTCCCCTCTCAAAAGAAGAAGTCTCAAGAGACATGATCTGCACCACCCCTGCAGGATGACTGCCGAGGAGGGACCCAAGGTGCTCTCACAGCCTAGCTGGCAAACATGCTGTTGCCTGGGTATCTCCACACAGCTGGTTGCAGCACTGGGATAAAAGAATTTAAATAAAGAAACCTGTTACAAAGAGCAAACCTCTGCTTTTATTCTACGCACCCACCACACAAATCTTTTGGCACAAATGACTTAAAATTTGCCTACATTATTCTGCACTGTCTGTACCTAAACCTCTTTGTACAACAGCCTTAAAAAATTAACAAAAGAAAATACATTTAATGTACCGAGCTTGAGCCCTGAACACATCGATCCCAGGGCCTGGAACATCAGCAGGACAATTTCACCTGCAGTTGTACTTTGCCTTACAAGAGAAGCAGACCCACAGGATCAGACACTTTTTGCTTTGCCCATGAACACTTTTCTAACCCACATGATATCTGCTATAGTTTTCCTATAAATGATGCTGCATGTTACCTCATATACACTTAAATAACAGAATACATGGAGTTTGACTATAGTGGTGATCTGACTTGCAGAATACTGTCTGTCACAGAGGGAAAAATGCGCTTGTCCTCACTGTATAGGAATCAGCCTATGCTGGCTTTTTAATGCTTTTTTTTCCAACTTGTTGTTCTAAATATTTGTACAAAAAAACCCCCCAAAAGACCCCAAACCACTGGGTTAAACAGAACTGTCATGCTTTCCCCCACTGTTTGCAAGGCAGCATTTAAATTGCAAAGAGTGATAGACATTGTCTTGAAGGAAATATACAGAGAAACATAAAGGCTTCCTTGCCCACACTTTTATTTCTTACACACTATAATAAAATAAATAAAAAAGTCAACCCCTTTTACCTTCAAACCCGACAGGTTAATGCATGCAGCTGCAGCCTGCAAGGGGCTTAATCATACACCAACAACTGCTCTGTACATTTGAGTTCAGAAATCATTGTCTTTGCACCTACACAAAAACACAATTGCTTATGCATTTATAGTGCTCTTGAGCAAGTATTTCATCATGCACCTTTCCTTTGGAAAAGGCTGTCCAAAACTCTATATTTAGCCATCACAAACATGCTAGTCTTAATCTTCTTGGCATAAATGTAGAAGGCTGTCATCTCCTGAGAATCAGCTGGGATTCTGTCTCAATGTTTTTTCAAGTGATAAAGCAAAACTCTGGCGTCTTATGTAGCATTGAACTAACAGAGTGTTAGCCACATGGGGAAAAGACTTTAAACATTCATTAATGTTTTAAAAAAGGGTCATGAAATGCAGTCAAATAACTGTGCCCGAGGTTAATTTATGTTTTCACAACTATATACAGCAGGGTGACTTGATAGTTTGTCTTCATGTTCTGGCTGTGAGAACAAATCTGGTGCTTCAGTTTGAAAACAAAGTCCTAGAGAACAACTAAAGCATGCAGGCAAAAAGCAGCATTGAGTACTTCAAGCACCAGATTAGCACCACTGTCTCTAAAATCAGAAAAATGTCATACATGGTGAAAATTTTCTATATTTGCTATTGTAATGTTGAAAGAAAAGAACATAAAGAACGTATTCTCAGCTGACTGAGAAACTGGCATAGATTGCTTGAAATAAAAGTTCCACAGAGTTCAGTGGTGTAACACCTAAGTGATAACTAATGTGCCCCCAGATCGCTTTGATAACCTCTTCTCCAGGTCACAGGGGGCATTACGGCCACCTCAGCACTTGGTTGCATTTTTAGAGACACCATGAAATGCCCAGTTTGCTGGGGCAGGTCACTGTTGTCTGGGCACACCTCAAACCAGGAGCTGCTACAAAGCACAACCAGCCGTGGCATATCCCGGAGTTACAAGAACCCAAAATGCACATGAGAAAGCTGTTTTTCTTAAGGCACACATTTCAATTGACACAGAACTTTCTGAGGACATTTGTTTTTCAGAGAAAGGAATCTTCAGTTTAAGACAAACTTGATCCTGGTCAACTTAAGACATACCTAAAATAGCGCCTAAGCTCAAGCTGGCCCTGAAGACAACACCAAACTCTGCCAACACCATTACAGATGCTCAGTAAGGCAATGTACTTGGAGTGGGTACCTGCATTTTGGGGGCAAACTCTTCCGTAGCTGTCAGCAGGACACAGGTGATAATGACAAGGTCGGTGAGAAGCCAAGTGTGTGGACATGTTCTTTCTGGCGTAACTTTAGAACCAAAAAAATTGAAAATATGATCATTTGCAATGAGCATAGCCAATAATGAAATAGCAGGTAAAATGGCAATGTTTTAACACCCCTTCACATGAAATACTAATTTCCTTTTCCTCACAGACATTTTCCAATTCTTTGAATCTTTTTTTTTTAAAGAAATCTCAGATTCAGTAAAATATAGTCATTTTAAGTACATCACCACAGAACTATGACACGATAATTTATAAGGAACATTAAGCAATATAGAAGTTATAATGGGAACTTCTCTCTACTTCTCTTGTCATCTGTTCTGTGAAGCTAGAAGACAGTAATTTTAAAAACCTGCAAAGGTAAATATGTCACCAGTCAAAGCATAATAAGCCTATGAGATCTTATGGAATGAGTATCATTGAGACAAAAAATCAGCCTAATTCTTTAAAAGGGAACAGATGTTTATTTCAATAAAAAGAACTTCTAGAGATGCCATAAAAAGATTCTAAAAGTAAAGTTTTGGACAGGATTTAGTGCATTGTATCACAAGACATGGAAGCCACAAATATAAGTGAAGTGGCAGAAGGAAATATATCCTGTGAAAGCAATTATCACAGTGTTTCTCATATCGTCTCCTAAAGTAACCAGCACTGGCCACTGGCAGAGGGAGATATTAAATTAGATTGATTTCTGTTCTGCTTTAACACAGCATTTCTTCATTTCATCTCCCTCACCCTTTTCAGTACTGAGGATTTAACTCAAAAACCATCTTGCTTGCAATGGCTGAGCAGTAAAGCTCCTGTTACACTCTCCTCGTTAAAGGATGTCATGATTTTGTCAGGGTAGAGCACTAACAAACTTTGAGTTTCAAAGAAAACCATTTAAAAAATAACAAATCTGATCTTAATAATGACAACTACTGGGGCAGTTGATCATAGTTTTCATTTTCTGATTTGTCATATGATTAACTCATGTAGATTCTGAATTTGTCTATGTGTTATTTTCTGGAAATTCAAACTTTATCCTTCATAGCCCAGCATTTCTAAAAAAGTGTTTGTACAGCAGCCTGATAAATTGCACTGGGGCACAGAATTTATTGTTGCTGATTATTTTTCATGCTCACCTGGGCCGTGTGAATGCATGGGCAGCAGGGTGATGTGGCACAAGCATGGCAGTACTCTGCTAGGGATGGGGAAAGTCGGGACTGTGCCTTTCCATGGCAGATTTTCACGGTGGTGGATGGGATATTACCTTTGTCTCTAGGTCATGTTCATAAAGTGTCTGTTCCTATGGATATCTACGTGCAAAGTCAAATGCATTTGCCATTGAAGGACAAAAACATATTTATCAGTGCCATGTGCTGCCTGGTCAGCACATTATCACAGGAAGAGCTGTAAAACTCCGAAGACTGTCATCAAAATAAGGAAGAGAACCCTCAAAAATCGATCCAGGCAACAAAAGTTTCTTCCCATCCTTTCTCCAAGCCAGACACAGGATACCTGCCCACCTCTGAATACCTTTCATCCAAGTTCCACCTGTGCAGCAGCAGCTGTGGGAGCTGCACAGGGGCTGCTGCCCCATGGGTGCGGGTGGCACCACGTCCCATGGGCAAGTTCAGAGCATGGAAAAATTATTTCCCTCCACATTACACTTGTAGCACTGATCCTGCAGAGAAATCCCTTGAAATCTAGGGTAAAAACAACGTTCCTTTCCCACAGTTTTGATTCACAGGTTTCATTTCTTAGGACAGGGCTTTGAAACTAATTTTTTTGTTGTTGTTCACAAAACCACAATAAAAATATGCCACTTGAACTTGGACAAAATAAACAACCCTCTTACTTCTGCACCCTCGCATACCATTACAACTCAGGGTTATAACAATCAGACCTCGAACTATTAGAAATTTCTTCAACCCTGTATCCCCTTGGGGCTTCTTTTGTACAAACTCTTTGTCTGGTTGAGTACAGTAGCTGAAACAGCTGAAATCACTCAGACCACAGAGAATAATATTTTTATTTTAATCTTTCAAAAGGTCAGTAAAGCTGAACACAAGTAAATTACATTGCTAAAAATGCATTGTCTGCCAACACAGCACACCTTCCCAACAGCTGCTTTCCTCACTCTTTGCTATCTGTTTATTCAGTCCAAGAATTTTGCTGGGTGGGACATAACAGGTTTATTTTTATTTAGACCATATCTCAGAATTTGTGGAAAGCAACGATACCTCTTTGAAAGGGAGACTTCTCTCCTCCTTCAGTAATACATAAATATTTTTATTTACAGTAATTCTAGTAAAATACTTGATTTCTGTCCTGCTTCACCACCAAATAACAATGCTAGGCAAATGACTACGATAGGAAAATCTCTGCAATCAAAACAGAATGGAAACTGTCTCCTAGTCCAGTCTGCTCTTCAATACCTGAGCAGCAACAGAGAGATCAGACTTCCAAATCCTTATTTTGCAGGAGGTGCAAACAGCTGCCTGGTGCAGCTCTCAGCAGCGGCCCCGCAGCACAGGGTTTGGCATAACTGTCCTCGAAGACTGCAGGGCAAGCAGACAACAAAAAGGGCACCTCTGCCCTGCTCCCGCTCCACCTTCTATCCCTCCTTTCCCACTGAGCCTCAGGATGAGGTAATCTCAGTTTATCTGACTGATCTGGTAGGACACTAACCCTGGCAAAACTCACCATAGCTCCGCGCTAGAACAAGGACCTGCAGCAATCCCTGGAGCTGCAGGCAAGGGGCAGCAGCAGCTGCACCACCCCTGTCAAGTCAGCTCCTGTTAGACCTAGAAACCTAACCACAGGAAACCGAAGGCACCGGCTTTCTGCCCACTCGCAAACACACTGCGCGCTGCAGCCCAGCCCCAAGTGATTTTCAATAATCCTGCACTGTTATTAACTGGAAATAAAATAATGTAGCTACACTGCCTGGCAGAATACCTCTTTCCCCTCCCTACGCATAGTTGCAATGAGGAAAAACTTGAAATAGAATTATTGGGGGTTTTTTATATTTGATATGAGAACCTCTAATGCAGACAACGTTTTGTCAGCTTATACTAAGTCTGATGGCAACAAGGGCTTCTTCTGTCCTGGAGATTCAGCATAAAGCTATTAAATGTCATCAGTAATGAAAATCAGAGAACTTTTGTTTACCGGTTAAGATCAACACTTGTTAAGGGGATATTTCTGTATGAAAGCAGCTGTGAAGTTATGTTTTAAAGAAGGTTTTGTTTTGACAGATGTCTATCTGATGATATATTGTTATATATGAGAATTTCTAGGCTGTCTTACACAAATATACATTGCCAAGGTACGCAGTAACTTAATTATACTTTTGAAGAAATTATCTATATTGAAACCTAGAATTATAAAGTTTATAAGGTTTGCCTACGTTCATGCAAAGCTGTACAAAAAAGTGCACAAAGAGGTCTGAAAAAGGCCTTCAAAAGACCAAAGTTAACATGTGAATTTTGTCCTCAGATTTATACTGCCATTGCCATATAAGTCAGCTACAATAACGTGCATATAAATGCATTTGCTAATTAGCAACTTCTTTTCCTCCCTAATCTTCTCACTTAAAAGCTGGTACACCCTTTAGACACAAGCAAATTAGGTGATTCATATTCCCACAGAAAAGTGTCTTTGCATTTGTAATGTCACAGAAGTCGATCTGCTCTCCTGCTGCTTCTGCAATAGAAGAGTTTAAACCCTCAGTTCAAAAACATCATTCTGTTTTCTGCTGTTACAGAAATTACTCGAATAAATAGAAACTACAGAAAACCTAAGAATTCTTCTGTGAGCCTTTTACTCATCAGTTACTGTACTATCTGAAAAATGATTCAATGACTATTGACAATGGACAATGCATGTTCTCACAATTTTTGGAAGCAGCAAATAGAAGCAGCAAATAGAAGCAGCAATATGCGTGTCTAATCTGTGTTGAACTCACATCCCCCAGGACAGACCATGCAATACTCTTATGAGAATCTGGGCTGAGAGTATGGACTTGAGGGGAGAAGCATCATGAGATCCCAAAAGCCTCCAGGAGTGATTACAGCTGAATGGTGAGAATCTACCTCACCTTCAAGAGGACACAGTCTTAAGCTGCGCCAAGGAAAATATAGGTTGGATATCAGGAAAAAGTTTTTTACAGAAAGAGTGATTAAGTACTGGAATGGTCTGCCTGGGGAAGTGGTGGAGTCACCATCCCTGGATGTGTTTAAAAAGAGGTTGGGTGTGGCACTCGGTGCCATGATTTAGTTGAGGTATTAGGCCAAGAGTTGGACTCAATGGTCTTGAAGGTCTCTTCCAACCTTGTGATTCTGTGATTCTCTGATTCAGTCCTAGGAAGGAATTTGCCTCCTATCCTAGTGGCAATCACTGCAGCTGGTTTCCCAGCTCCAAAATGCCTACTTACTTTTTAAGGTAATAATATCATCCAACATAATTTTATCAAAACAAATTTCCAGTACCCCAGGTCTCAGCATGAGAAAGCAATACTTCATTCAATTGTGCCTATTTGCCTTTTTTTTTTTTTTTAGTAGTTTTGGGGGGCATATTTGATTTCTACAGTGCATTTGAAAAGACATGCATATTTCAGGCTAAATAAGTGGCTAAACTATTTAGTGATAAGCATGGCCAAATGGAGAATATGGTTAGCACCTGAGGAAGTTAAACTTTCTCATTTAAGAGCTTAAATTGAAAGGAACATTTAAAAAATGGATCCTTTCTTAGCTAGAAATATTTTTATGACATTCTGTATTTTGTATTACACACTAGGAATTTACATTGTCATCAAAGGTTTGTGTACACTGTCTAGATAAAAGTCCTTTTCTGTGTAGGTATTTATTCTGTACAGTAAATTAAGTTAATCTACTTGTCAGTTGCTATGCATTACAGAATAAATGCTTTTAAAACAGGGAAATGTTTGGGGGGGGTTGTATATTTGTTCTGTAGCGTTTTTAGTGCTTGAGAAAATGTGACTTGAAGAATAACATTAAAATATCACTTATCTAAGGCTCATGTAAATAACGTTCCATGAATTGATGTTGCTGTAAATACATTCCTATCTTTCTGGCTTTGTAAGAAAAAACCCTTGACATTTTCTTGTGCTGTTTCCTAACAAACAGCTCAGCAGCGAGCCAGCACAGCACCGCGGCGAGCAGGAACTAAAGCACAGCAACTCCTTTATCATAAAAACAGTAATTGTGAGAAAGGAGATAATGCATTGTGCAATTCTCATGGCAACAAGATTCTTATAACTGAAACAAGTAAGTTCATCAGAGGAAAAGTGAAGTTTAGGGAAAGGCTTTGCTTGGAAGGCAGGTCAGCTGAAGAAAAGGCCCCGTTCCCCAGCAGTGCTCAGCAAGGACAGCACAAATGCAGCGAAATTTGTGTTTATATTTGGTTTGCTGCACTGACAAGCTGCAGAAAGAACCCATTGACAGCCATCCTTTGAAAGCTTATGTTTTCAGTTTAAACTGAATGAACAAACAGGCTCCAGAAAGTTTTGTTCATCATTCCTTAAGACTCTAAAGTCAAAAGAAAAATACAGTTTTTTTTTTTTTAAAGTTTGCCAAGAATTTCCACTTAAATATATTATTTCTACTTACGTATAGTATTTATTCTTATCTGTTGATAAGCTAAGACCCTCTTGAAAGAGTTTTTTTTCCATTAGTGCTAGAACATTTCAACATTTAATAATTTTAAAATCACAATTCACAATAGTTCACAGAATTACTTGAAATTAATAACACTACCCGCTGGTGAATTAGTGCTGTTAAATTAAAAACTGTGCCATGCCAGCCCTAGAAACCTGCCTCCTGCTTACACGGGAGCAGATAAGGAATTACTTCATTTAATCTAATTACAGTGCTGTAAAAGAAAAGAGAAATGAGTTCTAAATATTGATAAAAATTCTCTAAGTCTCCATTCTCTGATAGATGGAGACATACAGGAAACTGTTTTTTATTACCTCAGATGTAACTGGCTTATTCTCCTTTTCCCTGGCCACTGTTCGCAACTGAAATGTACTTATTAGAAAATTGCACCTACATCATTCTAATGTTTTAGAATAATGGGGTTTTTTTGTTTGTATCAGATGTTTATGTCATTTTAGCTAACACATCTATCCCCAGTGCATCAATGCATCTTTCAATTCAGGCACAGCTCCCAGGGAAGGATCGTGATAACAAGACACCTAAGCTCTAGTTCAATTCTGGTTCTAGGTAGTTTTCCACAATCTGCATACAATCCTTTAATAAAGAACAACACTGGGAACTCTTCTTGCCACTTGATTGCCTTGTAGGTGAGCTGGATTAAAAAGGTGACTGCCTATTCCTCACAGAAGTCTCATAACTCATATCCCTTCTAGATTTTATTTTTTCGATAAAATTGTTTCCATTTTATCCAATCTTCTTTCCCATTGCGACCTTCAGAGCTTTATTCTTTTTTTACCGTTTATATCTGTTCCTGAATGTAGCATTTTAGAATGCAAGTCTACTACGTGGCTATCCGTGTGAGTCTAATTCAGGGTGTCAAAAGCGTAATAAAAAACAATTTTGAAAGTTTGGTTTTCATAGATCTGATATCTTTGCACAGCACCTTTTCATTTAGGTGAAATCATGACAAACTACGGAATCCATCATTTGATGTGCAGCCTTAATGGTCACTGGTATTACAGATGAGCTGTACTGATTTTCCAAGCAATGGGATAGAAACTTTTTCATTTTAAATTAATTGGAAGAGCAGTATCTTTCAGCTAATGTCAGTGGACTTGTCCTGTCTCACAAGAACCTGGCCCACAAATAGTGCTGGAACAGCTTACGTGTACACTTGCCAATTCCCAGGCTTTCTTCCTTTGGGTTGGGGTAAAGGACTCTTTGTCCAAACTCACACAGGTGGCACGCACAGACTATGGGCATTGAAACTGCATCTCCTAAATCAAAAGCTTAAAAAGATAAGTATTTTTATGGTTTAGAGCTATACAAACACAAGACTATAAAAGGCACCTTGCTGATTTATTGCCATTTAATCTGGCCTATTTCTACTGAGAAAGAAATATCATCTCTCTGCAAATGTTTGTTCTTTATTTAGGAGGACACATTCAAAGGAATGCTGGCTGAGCCTGACATACAGTTGCTATGCTATTTGCTTATCTACCAGCTACAACTTTTCCGGACCAAAAAACCCCTTTTCTAATGTATAGCATACAGTTAAAATCTTCATAAGCAGTCCTATTATCCCTGATCAATTCTCTCTTGTACCCGTCTTCTATAATTTTGATATCTCTTGGGCTGATAAATGTGCTCAGGACTTCTCCAAAGTATTGCTATGATTTTGAGTCTCTCCACCAGCCATATTTGCATACTTATGCAGATCTGAGTTCTTTTTCTGCTTTCTTGCTCCCTTTCATGGATTCCTCACTTGCAGATTGCAGGCAATCACCCTGTTGTGTGCCAAGCATTCAATCTTGATAGATACCAATTTGGTGTAATATACACAGAGGGCATCTGTCATGGCTTCTCTGTATAAATTACATCTAAATTGTGTGGAGATAGAACATAAATCACTCATTCAAAAAGTCACAGGTGAATAACTGCGTAGTTCTTGACAATAATATTTTCTCTTTGCTTAAAGGTAAAAAAAATATATGTTGTATAGTCACCCACATGCAAAATTTTACATCCAAGCCTAGATTGAAATATTTATTTGGAAACACACCAGTGCTTGATGTAAATTTAGTGCAATGGAACATCAATTTGGTTTGTAAGCACTCTAGATTCCACTGCCACTGCATAAAGGAACTTGAGGGAGCCGTGCATCACCAGGAGTAAGGCATGAGGCACCATTGGTTTTAGTTGCATGAACAGGTACGAAGATGTCAGCTGATGGCTGATCAACTTTTGCTTAAAGATCCAAAAATATTATCATTGCAAGACATTGATTAGGTCTAAAAGTCTTAAGCTATAAATTTCATTTAACAACGATACAGGTTTTCTGCTCCAATTCTTTCTCCACATTCATGCTCCACCAAAAAGACCACTTCAGATAGTGCATTCTAAACAAGAGGCTTATTTTTCCTTTCATCTGTCACCTTTAGCAAAATAAAAAATACCAAAACCCTAAACCTTTGCACATAAATAGGCTTCATTAAATCATCTCATTACTGAGGAACCACACCAACATCCATTACAAATATTAGATCAGGCTTTAATGCTGAAAAACTAAATGTGGCAACCTAGTGCTTATATTTCTGTGATGTAATCTAATATTATTACTGCTTACATTCTTCCTCTCATGCCCCTCAAACTCTCCTAAAAATGCCATTTCACATGTAAAGTTCTAATATTACAAAAATGCCTTTTAATCTAATTTCCAGAATCAAAAATTACTTACTGTTCTCATTGTTTAATATGCTTCCCTAATGAATAAAAAAGAAATTTTAATTCAAAGATACTTGGTTATAAAAAGTATTGTCGGATTTTTTTCCTCTTTTATTAACATTTTCCATTAAATACATGCCTGGTCTCCAATTTTACAAGAGCTGTGTGCCACTCCACGGAGCCCACATCCTGCAGCAGCACACGCTGTTCGTGACTTAAGTACCTCTTTTTTATTTCTAAAGCCATCAACAATTATTAAACTCTATGAGAAAAAATCTCCTTATTAGCATGAAGATTAGAACATCTTAGGTGCAGAAAAATGTCAGCTGCTTGTCAGAAGTCATTCTGAGTGTGCTCTCTTGACCCATTCCCAATTTAAAAGCCTGTTCCTGTGGAACAAGACAGATAATGAATGCAGCATGAAAACAGCCAGTAAATGAGCAATGCAAGAAATTTGTCTTTCTAATTGAAAGAGCATAAGATAAAATTATAGTACATTAGCTAGCTATCCAAAGTGCTGGAAATGTCATGAGAAATAAATAACTTCATCTCGGAGTGTCTTCCTCAGAGGAACACAGAACACAGCACTGCAGAATAAGCCAGAGGAAAAGAAGCAGAGTGAGCTAAGGTCACCTTATTTCTAAGTGAGAAGCCTACGTAGGATGCTAATTTGGTTTGATTTGTTTTAAGCTTTCCTGAATCATCACATAGATAAAATCTTAATGATTCTTTCATTCAGACAGACTTAGAAGTATCAGTTTTAATTCAGAGAATCTTCCATGAAAGTATTCTGCCACATTGCTGTTTGCACAGTCCTGAGGACAAAATCACTTGGAATTGTGCAAAGGGATCTACTGGCTTTGGTTTTATTTCTAAACTTCAGGAAGACATAAAAGTTGGGAATGAAAGTAGTGTATTTTAGCAGAACTTCAGTAATAGCAAATCTACTCATGAGGGCAGAATGTAAACATATTCATTAAAACTGATAGTGTTGCACAAGTTATTGTAACAAGAGAAGCTGTCAGATTTGGTGAATATATTACTGTCCTGCAGGACTTCCTAGGAATAGTTATGCTGCCACAAAAAGGAATGGCAATAATAGCACTTAAGTATACTTTTGAGATAAAACCTAAATAAAAACATTGGTTACATCATATTTATTTATTGTTTAGGCTTTTCCTCCTTAAAACACCAGTCTAGAAACAAGTGTGTCTGATACTGTAAGAGAATAAGCCATGCCACATGCACCTTTTGTAATGCTATAAATACATAGAAAACACTATTAGAATGACTTCATACTGTGATTTAGGGGAGAAGATTTTGACTGGGGCTGCACTGGGGTCACAATAGTGGTAGGAAGGTACTGCTGTCGAGAAGACACGTTGATACAACTATCATTAAAGTTCTCATCTGTTTCACCAATTTTAAAGGTGGGCGGCTCACTGTTCTCTGACAAAGTTGACAAGGAAGACTCCTCATTCTACCCTTAGGGACAACCCTCCGGTCTTGCCTTTTCAGATTTCAAGTAATCTTGGATTTTACATTTTTGATGTTCACTTTCTGAAATAGCTTCCCAGGTGTTTGAGCATTGCTTTCACAGGATTGTGAAATGTGAATGTTTTTCAGAGGTGTTCATACCTTATATAACTGAAGAAATGTTTTGTTCAATCCTAGAATAATGCTTATGTTGAACATAGTTATTTTTATTTTGAAGCTGCCAGCAAACCTGTAAAATCATTCATCCACACAGTGGTAGCACTTCAGTGCCTTACCTCTTCCCTATACCCCATTCATCTTCTGTGAGGCTGATAAACATGTCTCCTCTCAAAGATATTATCAAATACTGCCTAAAACACCTCAGGATTCAGCCCAAACACGAAACACCAGGCAAAAAAAAAAAGTTCTGAGAAATCAATTAAAAATGCCACTTTATCTCTAGCTGAGATTCTGAGCAGATACAGCTGCAAAGACACTGGAAAGAATTATGTCAAACTCTCGCCTGACAGCTCTGACAAGACTGCCTGGGATGAAGCAGCTTTTTTAAACTTCTTATGCAATAACATTCTTCTTTGACCACAGCATCTGAGAATGCTCAGAAGGATTCACAAGGTTAGACAACCTCAGAAGTTCTGCCACCCTTCCTGTAACATGGCCCCTGTTCATCCCTTCTAGAGACCCAATTGACTGTTAACATCCCAAAGGCAGCAGACAAAGAGCCATTCTTTAATATTAAGACACTTTTCTTTCCATTAATTCTGCCACAGAGGCCATGTAATTTTGTAAGGAATGCATGTCTGCACATCTGACACCCTTCTCCACTGCAGTCATGTTTGTTGTCAAGCCTCTGTGATAAAACTGTAGGAGTAATACAGAGGGTAACAAAAAAATAAATGTGATGGAGGAGGCTGCACTGATGCGCAGAAATCAACAGGTATCCCCTTCAAATATGAATGAAAACAGCCATTCTGGTTTTGGGGCTCTCTTATCTAAAGAAATAGTAGGACTCTTTCCCATGATAATTCAAAATTTGAAAAATATTAAAAAACACTTAGAATCAGAGATAGAATCCCTAAAACTTTCTCATCCCTAGAAAAGGCATGACTTTCTGAAAGCTCTGAGAACACGAGTTAGATGTTTTTTATTTTCTCTTTATCAGGTCCCTCTTTCAGCTCTAATGCCAGCTCCTCACAAGAGTAGGACTAGGGACTGGTGTATCTTCCAGAGCTTTTGCTGCTATTTTAGTCTGTAAAATCTGAAGTCTCTTCTAAAATACTACATTTTTTGGTGCTTATTTGGGATCTCTGCTTTTGTGATTGCAGTTTTATATCGTTGCATCTAAAGACATTCCAGAAGAAATCTAAACTCTCCTCACAGCAACTGTGTAAGGTGTGTACCAGTTTATGTGAACAAATTGCTACGAGTAGGTGCTACCTCACTCTGCTGAAACTACTAAACAAAGGCTTCTCTCCTATTTTTTATTGTGTAGTGACAGTGCCCTTCCACACTGATTTTTTTTTTTTCCTGTAAGAAGTCCTTTACATTCTTTGAAACTACACATAGCTTTTGTAATCAGTCAAAACCAATAAAACTGCCTCTCCTGCCATGAAGCACGATCTTGTCAAATAAATTTAAGAGCTACAGAAAGCACTGCCTGGCCCAAGCCCACCTTCCCAGATATCACCAGAGTATGTGATATTAATGCCATCGAAATAGAGAGGAGTTGGTTTTACAGAGATGATGCTTGATTTCCATCAGTCACATTTAAAATGCATTTTATCTTTAAGCTGAGCACATTTTTTGCATTAGTTTATCTTAGATTAACGGGTACTTGTTTCAGGGAAACATCATTTCAGATCCCTCAAAAGGAACCACTAAATTTTATTACATTTTCCATTAACCATAAGACTTTTGGTAGCACACTGTATGTATGTATTCAGTAGGGGAAACATAAAACTGAAAAACATTAATTCAACAAGTATTACATTACACTATAGAACATTAGTAAATGCAAAAAAAAAATCCCAAGGAAATAATGGGAAATGAATAGCTAATGATAATTACAGTTCTCACACCACACCACCATTAAGCAGAAACATATCAATAAGAAACTTCAACATAACTATTCATTTATGAAATAGACTCAGTTTTTTAATGCTATAGTGAGCATATAGCAATTATCTTAGCTGTTAAGGTGAATTCCAGCTATTGAATAAGCTTTAGTTAAAAATTGTCATTGGCTCAGCTTTAAAGCAAACACAATTGATATAACACCTAAACTTTCTGTTGTAGAGTTTCTAGGAGAGCTCCATACATGTTCCTTTTAGATAATACAGGCAGTTTTGAATTAATAACTCAGCCATTTTACAAAAGCTGCCACTCTACGTTTACAGAATACATTATATTCAATCATGCTGGAACTATATAATTACAGGTGATTTTACAGTTGTTTGTTTCATTTTTCAGACCATGATGGCACTTAGAGTAATGTAATTATTCACCTAATTTTATAACATGGTTGTAATAAAGCATTTGGACTGCTCAACAATGACAGCTGAGAACAGAGCTCGAACATGTGATATATGTACAGCTTCAAAATTATCCTACAATAAAAGAACTTCTCTCTTAATTTAAAAAGTTGTCCACATGTTAATCATCATGAGATATTTGACAGGGGCATAATTGGGTTAAATAAAAGCCCAAAACAGATTTTCCCATTTTGAAATAGTTTTGGAATTTTTTTCGGACTCATTTTCATTTTCCAATGATGATCCGGTTTAGGGACTGACTCCTTGCAGCTCAACCCCAGACAGGGCTTGCTGACAGCAGAACTGCTCCACAAGCTATAGGAAATATTTGAACAGGCTGCAACAAAGGCCTACAAAGGTTCAGCATGGAGAGTTTTGAACTGTGCTGTACAATTATTTTCATCTAGCATCCCATAATGCTATTTCTCAGCTCTGCTGAGAAAGATGTTAAACTGGGCAGAATACCACTGCAATGTGCTTATACTGCTTCCCCTATCTGTGCTAACTCATTTATTGCAATTTGTTTATCCTTTAGACGACCCCACAAAGCCTGTAGGAACAGGGTCTCTGTGTCAGAGAACATGCTTCTCTTTCCACTGAGTAGGAAGAAAGATTGCTGGTCATACCGAAGGTTTTATTCCAAACTCTAATGGATATGAGCACTTATCCACCCAGCTACAGAAATAGGCCATATTAACTTGATTTAATTGACCAAAGCAGCCTTCAGGAGAATGCCATAGTGGTTAGCAGCTCTATGTTTTCCTTTTGGTCCTTCCCTCGACTGCAGAACCTGCAGCTATGAACCACCTTTCTCTCAACACACCCTCCTGAAAAATACAGGACAACTACTAGATCCAGCTGTATTCTTGTATTTGCTCTCTGACTTTAGAGATCACTTCAAACACACCACCACGCAAGATTTAGTACCTAGGGATCTTTCTGTACCACTGTTTGTCCTTGATGTACTAGACTCATTCCTGAGAGAAGAAAAAAAATCTTTTCAGATGCCTTCTGCTTGCTGACCCATCTTGCCCTCCTTAAAAGTTAACGCACATTACACTAACGAGGACTCAGAAGCTGCAGTTTGTGCACTGCACAGCCCTTTGGGTGAGTTAGTCAGGAGAGTGTGAAGAGTGTATAAAGCTCATGTGGTTACTTTATGCATTCCAAAAGTTACTAAGCATTTTTAACAACGTTAAATTGCGATATCAGATTCCTGTAGATGGTCCCAGCAGACTGAAAGCAGTTTAGTCCTGTGTTCAGATTGAAGTCGACCTCACTGGCTTGCCTCTACATGGAATTTTCCTGCCCTGCCTACTGCATATATTTTGTTTCCTGCGTTTCTTTGGCTTACTGTGAAAAGAGGATTTACACGTCTTTTCTGCCAGTTCTCACCAGAACTTGCTATTTTGAAATTTTCATTGATCACAAGGCAAAGAAAACTCCCCTCAGCCCTCTCAACTGCCCCTCTTCACAAAGTTTACTTTGGTACTCCTGCTACTCCAAGTCAGGTAGTTAACTGGAGTCTAATTAAAAATGGAAGACCTTCAGGGCAGCATCCCAAACCAGCACAGCTCCCACGACTCTGCACTAGCAATGTGCATGTGAGCAGTCAGACAACTCTCAATGACCTCAGTACAGCAGGATGTGAGCAGGTTAGGGTGCAAGGTATTTCACCTGGCAAGGGCAGGAATAGAGACCAGAGTAAAACACCATAATCAGTGCACTGCAAATTCAACATTATCTCTGAAGCCTAAGCATTGAGAACATCATCTGACATCAGGAAAGTAAGTATTTTTCTGTCAGTGAACTCCAAAATACAAAGAATCACAATGACTTCTCGGGATTAATACAAATTTCCTTCCTCACAGAACTGTTTGGTTTGTCAGGGTAAGAAACTGCAAGATATTGTTGACCAACAGGTGAATTATCTTGCATGAAAAAAAGGCTACTGGTTGGAAAAGTGAGATAAATTCAAATGAGACTTAACTCCTAGCAAAGCTCTAAGCTTTTGGATCTGCTCAAAAGAAAATATTTTGGCCAAAAGTGATCTGGAAGCAAAAAAGAATACACGTTTGGAACACAGCACAGTTGACTGATCCTGTGAATGTCTCACTTCTTTCAAGAATTATTTAATTCCAAATCAAACTCTTACATTTTGGATGTCTGTCAAATGCATGTTAAAAATGCCTGTAAAGGGCTAAGCACATAGTGGTTTTTCATTCTGAAAACAAACAGAACCGAGACATTTACAACCTTATCAGGGAAAGAGAATTGCCAGCTGGGGAGAAGTGTTTGAAACTTGGTGTAACAGCATTCAAACAGAACGAAAAACCAGAGCTCCCACCTCTGTACATGATTTCATAGGGTTTTCTCAATCTAAGCAAGAAAGGATTCCTCTTTCTAATTAAAAATATGTTCTGCATAATTATGATAAATGGGAAATAAAGTGAGATTAAATGTGTTTAATCAAGTTAATCATTCACAAGAGAAATACAAAGCTTCATATCAAAGTGATGGGTTACAACTCCTTATCAACTACTTCTGATGATGATAAAATGTTCTATGGAATAAACCAACTATTCAAATACTCAGCAAAGAAAAAAAAATTAAAGAGAGACATAATTCACCCAAATTTGTACCAAAGAATAGAGAAAAACTAGGTTTTTTGTGCTACAGGATGGGAGCTTTTCTGGTTGGACATGTTTTCCAGCATTCTTTGGCCCCAGCTTGGTAGAAGCAATCGTTTGTGTTCCTACTGAACTACTCCAGCTCAGGGTGCATTAGAAAGCAAGAGATGAGCATGGGCTTCATATTCCCCAAAACACTGCTAGAGAAAGCTGATTTACAAACAGGACAAGAAAACATGTATACGTGCACCTGCAGAAACACAGTAAAGGCCTTTGACAATATTCTGACTTCGGAGGAAAACAAAAACATAAGAAAATTAATTTTTCCTTCAACAACACTTTGCAAAATGCAATACAGATACAAAAATTAAAAGAATAAAAAGTATGTCCTGCCATTTTAGACAAACTCTCTTTTATCTAGAATTGTAAACCACAAGCACTCAACCAAGCAGGCAATCCAGAACCTATTCTCCCATTTAGAACTGGGAAGAAATCCAAAAATAAAATGACTTCTAGAAATGTGGCAGACATACTTCTAAACAGGCAAATAATGCTTCCAGGACTCTCACAGGAGGGCAGGGGGAAAGCCTGCATAGCAGAAACTTGACCTTGAGTCTCCTGCAGCCCAGATGACTGGTTTACTCTCATATAAAACTTCTCATACATATTTCAGGTAAAAATTTTTTTTTTTTTAAACCCAGCCTTTGAAAACTGGTTTCCCAAATAAAAGATTTACTTTGGAAGATTTCCAAGAAAGCTACATTAGGAATTGAACTGATATACAGTTATTTGTGCACACACACGAGCACAAAGGAACATCTTCCATAAGACCAAGAGGCTGAGAAGAACTTTCCACCACTGGTGAAAGCTGAGCTGACCAGTCTCCAAAGCATCTGACGTGTGACAAGCTGCTGTCAACTCCAGATGTGACACTGACACAGAAACAGGGGCAAGTCACCAGGATTTTCAAAGCTGTCATTGATTAAATGCACCCACAAATCTGACCTACCAAGTTGCCTTCCTGCGGTTCATTAATGCCAGAAAAATAGTAATGGATCAGGGTTACTCAAAAACATCTGTACCATAAGAGGAGGCCTTAAAGAAAAGCTTAATTTAGGGAAAATAAAAGGTAATCTTCTTGTGTGCTGTGTTGGAAGAAGAAATCACTGGCTCAGAGATTAAAAGTCAGTCAGGTAATTTAAAAAGGTAACAGAAATCAAGAGACGCCTCCAGCACTGGTGTTTCAGTGTGGCTTGGAGCGCCTAATGTGGAGACAGCCCTGCAGTTCAGGGCCCTGCTTTTGGCCAGGATCCAGCCCCCTCAGGTGGGGACTCACCACTCTTTCCAAAGAGAGAAAGTCAATCTTGCACTAAGCAGTGACGCTGCTCCTCCTTCCCCTGCTTTTTTCAAGTTTACAAGTAGCTGCTGTTGCAGCAAGGCTTTAAATAAAAGAGCTTGCATCTCTTTCTGCTGTAGATGACATTGATTTTTCTAATTTTTTCATTAAAAATGCATTTGTAATGGAAACTGCAATAAATCCATAAGCATGGAATACAGTTTGATACCATCTTTTTTGCCGTTTGAAATTCCCCATTTGTTACTGCTAAAAATAACACACTCTTGTAATATTTGCCAGAATTTATTTTGTTGTAAGGTCATGCACTTCAAATGGTAGGTCCATCTGGCTCCAGGCTTATTGCTCCAGGACAACGTTTTTAGTACAAATTTTCATAGGGGAAAGTCAAAACCAAAGTGAAAGATTGTTGTCCAGAAGGAACCAGCCCATCTGCACTTCTCAGGATGATAATATGATATCATTTGCTTGTAGTGACATACGGACAAAGGGGACTAAGAACTACATGAAGCAGCTCCTTAATCACCTCCCACTACAGATAGAGAGATGCACATTGAAGTGGGAATGTTAAAACTTGGACTCTGGCATGGGCAAGATAAAACTGGTGGCAGTACCAAGATGAAGAATATTTAACATGGTCCACGGTTGTCCTGTCTTTTTAGTCTGCTAAGAAGGCATCACTTCAGAAAAGACACCAGAATGTCTCTTCATGGAATATCAAGATTTTCACTTTGTTTCCTTAAAAAAAAATTCAGAAAGATTCTGTTAATTAGAAATGCTAATTGGTTTTAGCTATTATATAGAGCATTTTCTGGCTCACGTGTGTAGAGTCACATGTAAAAAAACCTGAATTACAATTTAATATGAGCTCAGGAAGAAAAAAAAGGAAAACTAATACAAAACTAATAAAAAAAGTTGGATGCTGCATTTATAAAAATAATAAAGAAAAAATCCTTGACAAGAGAAATGAAACATAAATAATATTTGCTGTTTAACTAGGATGTAACAGGCAGGTTAAAAGCCAAAATGGAATTGCCTTTGCGTAACAGGAAATTTTCTTATCTGAAATTTAATTCACAATTCAACAATTTGCATTTCTAATATACTGTAGGCATAGCAGAAAAGGTTTGAAAGTTTCCAACAGTATATTCCAAATCAGATGATCTTCTTGTTTCACACTGAGAAATATAATTACAAGAATATTTTACATTTCTGAATTACTTACAAAAGATTTTTTAGAGATGTTTAAGACGTTCTCAGTTCCTCACTTTGGGATGAAACCAAATCTTGTCCTCAAGCTGAGTAACAAAAAAATTTCTATTAGGGATTTTCCTCTTAGCAGAAACTGAGCATTCAAAAATTTAAGACCAAGGAAAACCATCCGTGCTGCCAACATTACAAGAGGTAGATTCCAGAACTTTTTCAGTTAGTAGCAAAGCTAGAACAAGTGTCTTTTTAAAGACATGACTCAACTTCAAAATTATACTAAAATGTGAAATTGTTGTGGAATCAAAGTGAGGTATAACAAAAGGAAAGAGCAGCACTAACAGAAGAGCTCCCAGTGCACAGGAGGTTATTACACAGCTGTGCTGTGCAGAGCAGGGTTGAAGAGCACGAAGCAACACATACAATTCAAGTAAACTGACAGCCAGGGCCAGACCTCCCACCCACACCCCCGGTCAGTCATAGCCCTCCCGTGAGCTCCTCTCAACCCTAGGCACTGATTTGTTGTTCAGCACCATCAGCAGAGCTGTAAAGCTACAGTCCCCCAGAAATCCCTAAAATGGACTGTTTGCTAAACTGTTTATAAGCACCTGGCAAATAGCAAGGTAATAAAGCAGCAATAAAATTGCTGAAAACAGGCCACGTTCAGCTATTTTAGTTTCCTTGGCAGGGTAACTGACCTGGCAGACATGGGATGGCAGCGATTGTGATGTGTCCTGAATTCAAGAGGGTTTTCTGGCACTGCCTCAGGTGACGTTTCCTAAGCAAGATCATGAAACAGGGCACAGCTCTTGGAAAAATTGTTCTTTAAAAGTAGTCATCAGTAGCTTGTTGTCAACTTGTAAGATTTAAATTTGGTCTTGAAAAAGATGCAGCCTCGGGCCCAACTATCTTCAATAATTTCTTTATTGACTGATATAATAAAATCAAGGAACTATAACGATTAGAAGGGTCAAAATACTGGGAGTGGCTGTATGAACTTTCAAGGACAAGCTCAGACTTCAAACTGATTTTGACTAATTGAAGAAAAGGATTCAAAACCAAAAGAGATAAGATAGATGAAGGCATGTTTAGACAACAATTCTTAGGAAATAAAAGGTCTACACACAGATATTAAATGGAAAATAGTGACACTGACCAAGAGGGACAAATTGTTGTCACTGATCACAAACTCAGCGACCAACTGTGGGAAAAGAGTGCCTGCTAAAAGGCATGGATAGCTGAGCCCAGTTTTTGGTACTAGTTTCTAAATATCTTTCTTGGTGAGTTCAGAGAAAGCAAAAAAGAGATAAAGAGCTGGAAAGCACCATTTCAAGAACAGCTGAAGGAGAGCAGTTTTCTGTAAGAGAGGAAAAGTAGAATGTCATGTGGCCTTGCAAGACAAAATAAAAAAGGCTGCTAAGAGGACAGGAGTCAACTATTTTGCATTCCCACTGGAAGAATGCACTAATTAACTCAATTTGGACAAAAGAGATTCACTTAAAACATCAGAAATGTGCCAGCATGTGAGGAAATTAAAACACCTCACTTCAGTTACTTGCAGAGACTTACGGGGTTCACTTCAGACTTCTCCAAAGTCCATTTCTGTCAGAAGCACCAGGGATATTTAATCACCACCACCAGAAGATCAAAGATGTGATTGGGCGATCCTCATGGCTTTCTAAGAAATCCAGTGCAAACTTTGGTACCTTGACTGATATTACATGGAGGACGCAAAAATACTACGCTAGTAGAAATACATTAATTAACTCATGTTCCATACCTGCAGGCCTGTTTAGTTTGCTCAAGTGATCTGCAAAATTACACTTATACTATAAATTAATCTGGATCGTACATGACATAACCAATTAGCAAATAATGCCATGGATTCATGAGGGGTTTTGAAACCTGCTGCCAGTACTCAAGTATAAGTATGAAGCAAGATTATTTTTCCCAGGGTGTTATGGCTCCCTCTGGAAACCTCTTCTCTAGTGCTGCTTATCCTTCCGTCAAACTGGTCAGTTAAAATCAACCAAGTAAACCCCACACGGCCACTTTAGGGAATGCACGGATTAAATCATAAGCTTTGAGGGGAAAAGCTGCAAACAAGACAATGGGTTTGCACCTCTGTGATTGACGTAAAACCACTTATAAAACAAGATGTGTGATCTACAGCATAAGAACAGGTAGAAGGAGGAAAATCTGCACTAAAAATCATAATATCAAGATACAATGGTCTGAAGAAGAAACAAATGTTTGCAATAGTCTGTCTGATGATGGGGACAGGCACTGAAGAGTACTGTAGAGTTTTGTTCCTACAGCCCTTGTGCAGTAAGACCAGTGAGATACTGCTTTATAAACTCCCCAGCAAAGGGCTCTGCCTTGCTCAGATCCTGCTCAGTTCCAAACCTCTGGTCTCAAACCCAAACTGGTGCCTTCCAGCTCAAACTATTTTGTGATTCCATGATTCTACTTCAGCAAGCAGGGCGACACACCAGGAAGGGAACCATGATGTGAAACAGATACTGCTGAGAACCCATCATTCAGATTGCACACATTTTGGGGCACACAAAGAATTACATCCCACCCTGAGCAGTGGAAGTGCACTGGGTGGGTTCCCAGAGTCCATCCCCCAGCTTCTTGCTGTTCAGAAAGGATCCAGTGTGGGTGCTTCCAAGCACTCTGCTGTGAGAAATTGCAAAATCCACCCTCCTTATGCAGACATTTCCCTGAGGGGTCTTTACATGCAACACAGTGATCCAGCTTTATCTTAATCAGCTTGGGAAAACAAAAATAAAAGAATGGCACTACTCGATTACATTTACTACAATATTTGGGTAATTTCCTTTCATATTAAAAATCCTATTAAAGCACCTATTAAAACACAAATTGTGCAATAAAAGTTCTACAAGCTGTTTTTATTTTTAAAGCCAACTGGAAATCATACGGTATTGTTACAGCTTGAAAAAGAGCATTGTTCTGCTTTGAAATTGAAGACAGATTTGTCTCCTTCCTGTTGAGGAGCTCTGGAAGCTAGGGGGTGCCCTGGTAATGCACACAGCAGAGATGCTGTTCCTAGTTCAGAATCTTTAATGCACTGGGGACAACAGTAGATCAGTCTTATTCATGCTGTTTATACACCTCCTCAATCCATTGTCTTCTAAATTCTCAAGAAGAAATCAGATAAAATTACTTGATCAATAAACTGGAAATACATGTGGAGGATATTTTTTTTTCTACAACTGACATAATATTAGTGAAATTAATTTTGAAAGGGTGGGGAACTCAATGAGAGGAAAAAAACCACATCTCTTACATTTCACTCTTGGTCAAAATAAAATTGGCTTAAAAAAATCTTCTGCTGTCCTTCATTTTAGAATATTCTTTAATTTCTTTTCTTTGACCTTTAATGTCGTGTCAGTACCAGTGATGTCTTGATGGGGCTACCTAAAAACAGAAGCTAGACAAAATTAAGAGAATAGAAGCAGGTATATTTATTGAAGAGCTTTCAAGGTACACTTTGGGCAGTCAGAGCCCTAGGGCTACACCCTAAATGGACGACCATGTCACAGGTTTCCATACTTTTATAAGTTTGGTCCCTTTGCATATCGGGGGTTAATCCTCCAGTTACAATTTCAGGTAATGAAGTCATTTACCCTCAGTTTGCTCCCCCTTAATCCCCTTTGTTTACATAATTCGGTATGAAGTACAGTAAAGAATTCCTCAGTTCTCTTCCTACTGCTCCATTGCCTTGTAATGCCTTAATCACCCATCCCCCACCTTGATGTCCCTTTTCCTATGGCCTTGCCTTGCCTTGCTTAGCCTACTTGCTCCTCCTAGCACTCTCATTGCTTGCCTATCTCTCACTTGTCTTGCCTTTCAAATCCACCCCTTGACTTGCTAGCTCTGCCTACTCCTCTCTTCTCTTGCACTGCCTTTCATACAGATCCCCTGCCTTGACCTGCCTACTCCTTTCTTCCCAGGCCTTATTTTTCTCACAATCAGGGGAAAGGATTCTCTTTTTCTTTGATTATCTATATCAAACGGGAAATTTCAAAACAAACCATAAATTATATATATTTCAGACAGAAAACTGTAAAAGATCACTAGAGAAAAATACCTCCTGTTTTAAAAGATGTGTAAAAACATTAGTTTTCTGTTAACTGTGGCAAACATGGGAAGAGAGCAAGTGGATTTCCTTATAATTACAAAATTTGATTGGAAAACAAGCCTAAACTGAACTTTTCTTATTAAGATTTTCACTTCTTTCAGAGTTACTGAAACTCCACACTTTCCCACCATATCCTTTTACAGCAGCCATAGTAACTGCTGCTCTGAAGGCAACTTTCAGCAGTTTTTGAAAGAGTAAATCACCCAGGTATTGAACGGACTGTCCTCAAGTCAAGATCCACTGTTTTCAATAAAAGTTCAAGCCAACCAGTTTCTGTTACTTTCTGAATACAAAACCCAAAACCAAAAAATGGAAATGCTTTAACTTGCTCTCTACAGACCATGTGAAGGATGTACTTGAAAACGCTTCTGAAAGGTGCAGAAACCAAAAAGATTTTCCAGGAACATAATTTGACAGAAAATCCTAACCTCTTCCTTATACTTAGCTTTTGATTTCTAGTTTTTCAGTCTTCTCAGCACTGAGTAACTAAGAGATTAATCTAGATTAGTAGCAAAAATATGCTGAGATACACAGGGGTGGAATTAGGTCATAGAGCAGGGTGATATCTCTTGATGGAAGTGTTCTGGACACAGCTTGACAGCACCCTGAACAACTTCACGTAAGGCTCTCTTTTTAAGAGAAGTCTGGATGAGTCTCCAGCAGTCTCTTCCCACCTAGAATTTCCTATGGTTGTGCATAGGTTTCAGACTCAATACCTCTGGTCAATAAATAATGACTCATTTTGTACTCATGTTGAACCCAAATCAAATTATTTTAGCTCAATGGGGAAAAAAAAAACAGAACAGATGGGACAGAGTTCTCTGAGGAAACCCTGCACTTTGCATCCACGTAAATGCACAATAAAAAAAAAATCCTTCTTTAGAACTAGTTTTTTCTTAGTTAAAAGCTCTAATCAACACCCTAGGTTACGCTTTTTAAAAAATAAGCATTAAAGTAAATGGATTAAAGTATTCATAGTTTATTTTACTAGGCAAATTGCCTGTATGACTTCATGCTTATTAACCACTCTAACTTAAAAATAACAAGGCTAGATTGTGCCTATGAATCCATTATTGGATTCATGTCAGCAGGTAAGCTATAAACACCTTAAACCTCACAGAAGATATACCAAAACAGTTCCAAAACAGTTGAAAACAAATAATTTTTCCCCTAAGAAAGTGTTTATTGTACACTGCCACTGAGGTGGCTGCAACCTAACAAAGGATTTTGATTCAGTTGGTTTTGCAGTACTGTTTGTGTTTTCAGAAATTTCTGGAGGAGCTGATCTGGTTCGGGCATGCCTTGTTACCCAAAGTCAGGTTTTAGATACTTCATATTTTAGTTTTAGGATCACATTTCCAACTTGCATCAATACCTTCAAAAAAACAGAGGCCTTACACGAGCATGGTTACTGGAAAAGGAAGGGGAACAGCTCCAAGGAGAGAAAATACACTTTTGTTCTTGCTTCTCTGCTTTAACCCAAACCCGTATTTTTCATGTCAACTATGGAAAGGCAAGGTCTGACATCCCAGAAAATAATAATTTTATAGAAGAATCGTTGTTGCCATTGATCACTAAGGACACGATTGCAAATGTGCTTCAGTGACAGAGTACACAAACTCTGCCTGTGAACTCTTCAACAGAAACTGTGAAACAGAACTGCTTAAATCTGAAGGGGTTCATTGATTTCTTTTAGACTGGAGCGGCGTGAGTTTTGCTAGAAAAAGTTCTGCCACCGTACAGGTAGGTCACCGCACAACCTGAAGTCTGATTCAGCCTAGAAATACGCAGGCTGCAGCAGAGATTGATAGAATTTGCACCAAAGCACCCAAGGACACAGGAGCTTGCCTGACCACAAGCACTCAAGAGATCACCTTGCCACAACACTGCTGGTTCCTGGTGGCATCTTTAGCTCAACAGTCACCAGTAAGTTTTCTCCCTGCATTTATTTTTTTTAAAAATCTAGAATCCACTTCCAAGCCTTCTTTCTCCAGGAATAGGCACAAAACCCCCTAAAAATTACTTGCACATAAATCTGCTGAGAGTAGCTAATAAAAAAAAGCATGAGTTTTTTTACACACCCTGTGATTCCTTACTGCCATTTTCTCTTGCTCTGTAGCAATCCATGAAAGTTACAAAAAAAAAGTCAAGGTTAAAACACAGAACAGAAGAGTGGCATTTTCAAACAATTAAATAAAACAGTTAATTTTTTGAGGTTTTTTCTCACAATTAGATATTTGGTGCAGTCCATTCAGAAGTCCAGACTACAGCTCAGCTGGGGAAGGAAAGATGCATTTAGCAGAACCTGAGGTTCCAGTGGGAATGGGCTTACTTGGACTAGCACAAGTTTTGCACACTACCTGAACCCCAAATCGATTTTTTTCCATGACAAGAGCTGAATCTCAAATCAAATGTCTTACTTGGACCCTCAACATGGGAGTAACGACATTTATATACGAGGGTTAAATTTACTAAAAAACTGGAAAAGTTGAACAATTTTTTCTCCTCGTGTATTCTTGGTGAAACAAAAGAAAGTATGCTTACAAGGCTATAAATACCTGTGGTTTGCAGGGTTCGCTGTAGAGTTTCAATAATTACAGGATAGGAACGTAATGGGAAAAGTGTCTTTCCCAAAACAGATGGCAAAGTAATGTATTCTATACAGTTAGCACATTCGAAAGCTCTCTGGGAATTAGTTCAAACAAACTTGCAAAACAAGAATGTAAGCGCAGCCAGAGAGAAGAGTTATAAAATTCTACTAATTTGGGGAAAAGGATTGATTGAATAAGAGATCTGGGTCAGTATTACCTACTACAAAGACTAGAGAAAGTGAAAGAAATTAAAAACTCATGGAAAACTTTCCTAACTCCTGTCCATAGTGCACGCACTGCTGTAAGAGGCGGAGGCAGGAAGGGCACAGATTTAGCAAGGCAATTGGAACCAGTAGTTTGATCTGAGTGATATCCTTCCTCTCCCTTTGGTGAAAGGCTTCTACAAAAAGTTCAAGCAGAGGTAAAGTATTCTGATTGGCATTTGAAATCCATTTTGAGGCCGCCTGCAAGACTGAGATGCAAAAAGGTTTTAATCTTGTCATAAACATTTTTTCATACATATTTATGTAGCATGTGAAAAGCTGCTTCAAAGCTGCTCTGCTATATGTAGGCAAAAATGAATTTCCCCACACAAAGATGAGAGGAAAATAATTTCACATCCATTTTTGACTAAGTCTACCATTTCCAGCATCATCACAATTATTCATTCACAATCTTGGTTTCTCCCTTTGCTTCTCTTCCTTCAGTGGTGATGGTCTGCTAGAATCTGTGAGTGGTGTTTTCTGTGCCGTGACTAAGTACTGCCAAACAAACCAAATTACCCAACTTTCAGCTTATTTAACAGCTAAACAACTAGAGGCAGAGCTCTTCTCAAGCACAGTAATTCACCCTGAATGAACTATTATTCAGGAGAACAAGAAGTTCTGAATGAAGATGATGATGTCCTCAAAGAGTGAAGAGTTGATTGAGAGGAGAAGGGAGGAAGGGTTTGTATCTTTGCTTTCTTTTTTCCTTTATAATTTCAATTTGAGACATTTGGTAAGCTCTGATGCAACCTGATCTTTCAGCCTTCTATTTCTAACAGTTTGTATTTCTAGCTCAGCTTCTCCTTGTTCTCTTCTTTTTGCAGTTCTCTGCCAGTTTCCACAACAAACGCTCTTTTAACTCACAGAAGTCACTTATGTCTCTCCACTGGCAACACAACCTCGTCTTTCCTACTTGTTTTGAAAGCACAATTGTGTCTGCACACTTCAGCCTGAGAACAAGCAACTCTGCAAGCACAGTGTCATACTTCTCTCTTGTCTCCGAATCCAGAGATGCAAAAGCCTACTTTTTCTTTAATGGAATCTTTACCAACAAAAATGTCCCAGAAGAACCATTTTACTGCTTTTGCCTTATGCTCAAAATCCTTTTTCTTGACAAATTAAACATGTCATTTGAACTGTGTACACAGCACATGTGATGTGTTCCCTTATTCCAGAACTGTGTCAGAGCTGTAGCCGAGCTAACATCTGTGGAGTAACTGTCTAGTTTAACAACTAGCTGGATTTTCTTTTATGAAAGAAAACTCACAAATATGAGCAATTCTGCTCCAGGGACATTATTGCAAGTTTTATGCTTCCTGAAGTAGTGTGCCATGACTTACACACTGATCTTTTTTTTTTTTATTTTCTCCCTCCTCCTGTGACAGCTGTTGCACAATTACTCGTGTTCCTTTGTGATTTGTTCCCAAGCCTGAAGTCAAAATTAAGTTGTCAAAGAGTAGTGAATTTGACTTACCAGTTCAGCTCTGGGCAGAAAAGCTGCTCTGTCAAGCTTGACCTGCTATTAAACATTTGTGGCCGAGAGCCAAAAAGTACGATCCTCTGAAAGTTAATTGTGAGGTTTTGTCTTTCCTCCCAACAAATTGCTCAGCAGCTCTGCCCCCACAGGGTCACTTAAAAAGCAGGCTCAGTTCACCCAGAGAGATGAGGTTTCATTTCCCTGTGAAGGAACTGAGACTTTGGAAGGTGAGAATCACCCATTCCTGCCTAAGAGAAGCACTAAAGCTTTGTACAATCAGCAACCCAGGGATTACATAAATTGTGGTGGATTGCTAATCCTACAGAGTACATTACAGCCTAGAAAACCACAGAAAAGAGAAAACTTCTCATTTTTTTCCTTCCCAGAGGCAAGCTTAGTAATTTTTCCTCTAGATTTTCAGGAAAATAAAAATCAAAACCAGAACCAGAGCACAGCTGACAAGGATGTGGTTTCATTTAGTAACTTCTTACCACTGTGAGAAAGGTGGCTCTCCTCTCTTTCTCCCTTTCTGCCAGCCCTTGCCATGCTGTCCTGACTCTGCCATCCACAGACACCTTTCAGTTCATTCAAACTCACTGCGCTATTGCAAAGCCTGGGACAGGGACGGTGGGTGCAAGTAAAAAGCCAAAAGAAAGAGAAAGAAACAGAGGGAGTCCAATCTCAGGCACGAAAGACGTGTTAATACAGCTTCAAAACCATCTGATATACATTCCTAGGCAGTCACTGTGAAGTTTTCTCAAAAATCCATAGGAAGACTGGCTCAGTTATCCACCTGGGGAGCCCGAGGTGCCATTACAAAAGCCAGAAGATAAAGGCCACTGCACAGTAAATGTAGGGTGATGTGGGACATGAACACAAGTGCCTGGGTTTGCACCAACACAGCAGTTTCTTGTTTATGCAATGAAATGGGCCTGACACTTCCAGAACACTGGGGAGGACCCGCTAACCCTTCTTGTTTGTCGTGAGTGCTGAAATGGTTTTTTCCCCTATGAGAAAAGCCAGCTTTTATTAAATGACTTGAAATACAACTGCTAGTGTCCAGGTAATACAAAATAAAACAAAGGCTGTACGGACAACCCTCCTGCACCTGTTGTGTTCTCCCAAGGCAGACCCTTCCTTTCAGCTTGGTTTGTCTCAGTGTAGGCTGCATGGACTCTCTCAGAGCCCACGGATCTGCACAGGACCAGCCGCTTCTGGTCCCCACAGTGCTGCAGACTCCCTGCCTGTGAGCTCCCACCCCACACTGCTGGCCCACGCCACAGGCTCGGAGATTATCCTCCATGAGCACATCTGCTTATTTTCCATCTCCTTCCCCTCCATCCACCAGGTCTCAGAGAGCCTCCAATGAAGAACCAACAAGTGAAACTGGTCTCGTGACAAGAGAAATAATTTCTAACTCAGTTTAAGACTTCCCTTAAAAACTCCAAAGCCAAGGAAATGTTTCCTCTTAATCAGCGTGAAATGGCTACTAGTGTTAACTCCAGAAGTTTTAATGAAATAAAACAGACCCAGGCAGCAGCATGAACCACAGCAAGCTGCTTCAGCACATGCATAACAGTCCCAAAAAGAGCACTGAAGATTCACACAAAGCAGATGACTGAATTATCCCAGCCTTGCTGAAACCTCAAGGTAAAAAACAAAAAATAAAATTCTCTCCCTCTACCAGTCCACAACTCATTCAAGTTTTTCGGACCCCATCTTGCTTTGCAAGTTCCACTAACATGTGGCAGCACATTATCTTTGAAAAGAGATCTGCTCAGCAGGCCTTTCAGGTCCCCTTTTTTTCCCTGAGATGGTGAAAAGTAGATTGATTTGCACTGCTGCTTTGGCCAGTCCCTGTCTCCCCATTTGCTTCTTCACAGATTTTATGAAAGACATGAACTGCATTGGCTGCCAGACTTTTATGACTTCATCTGCAACATTTACCATGTGCCTTTCCCAGTTTGAGCTTGTTTACTGCAGTGTCAGTCTCCGCCAGGAAAGGTGAAGGTTATTTTATGGCTACACAGATGATTGCCTTGCACTCTATACTGTCAGTAATGTCCCCTCATTTGCCATGCAGCTCCCTGAAATAGACTTTCCAGGGATTCCTGATGACTTCTCATGCTGTTCGCACTTGGCCATCTGCTGCTCCAACACCACTGTCACAAGGCTTGGGTCTTTTGGTGAGATGGAGCGAGAAAGTCCTATTTTTGCATTTAATGACCCCTTTGTTTGTCTGCCTCCAAAGCCACACTTTTTTTCACGTTCTGTAGGCTTTCAGAGGGCATGATATATAAAACAGCTCCTATATCTACAATGGACACTGCCCAAGTTTAAAGTCTTTTGACCAGCACACACAAAAAAAGAGAACAAGAGTCCACGCAAGAACAGGACATAAATGATGAAGGAAAACATCCCCCAAAAGGGTCTAACATCACAAAACTGACCTTCTAGTAAAGACTGTTGTACATAGAGGAAGGCAGCAGTACTTGTAGCAGAAGAGACAGTTTACAAGGAGCCACTAGGATCGGTGAGATGGGAAAATGCAGAATCTAATTGAAAACTTTGGAAGGTTTCCACACCTGCAAAGAAGAATTTGCAAAGCATCAAGGACACAACCCAAAAGCTGCCTGCAGAGTCACTGCGAGCAGCCCCAGGAATTGCGCTTACTGTTACTGTCCAAGTGCAAAAGATGGGGTGACTTTAGTACCCTCCATTCCCTTTTTACAGCTTAATATCTTATATTCAGCTGTGTTTCACAGCTGCAGCATTGCATGGAGGCCACAGTTCCTCAAAATTTCTTTGGGATAGTAATTAAACTGATTGTGATAGATCCCTCCTTACATCTTGACTGAGCTGCTTTTTCAGGGAAAGTGATTTTTTCATTGCTTCAGAGAAATGAGCTGCAGGTCCCAAAGACATTCCCTAAAGGGCTCAAAATTCTTTTGAAAATAAATATGGCCTCCAGATTCTAAGTAGCACATTAAGCAAAAATGTGCTTAAATATGTTAATTATGCCTCACAGTCTGAAGGCACTGGGGAGAATACTGGAGTTTTCCAGCACTTATTGAAGTCTGCATTGCTACTCTTCTTTGAAAGTGACTATCAACTGATTTCCCCCAAACTGGTATCATAATCACACAGTTTCCTTGTCACATATTGCTCAGACAAATCTGGCACATGAATGGAAGTACATTAATCATTTACAGAGTAGAATATTTTAATGCCAGAATAGTTTGTAGGTATGTTTGTGCATGAACATATATAGTTTAGAGGTATATCAGACAAAAGGGGGTGTCATATGATACGTTATTTCTTATGTCCATTCTTTTTAACTTGGAAGAAAAAGTAGGTTTGAATCTCGTATTTCAGGTGTTATTAAACGAAAAGGTGAAAAACACTGAGCACTTACAACCACTCTCAGAAAATGTTCAAATGAAATAATCATGAAAGTGCATGAACAAAGTATTTTCTGATGTACCATCTTTCCTGCTTTCAAGTATATTCTGCTTCTTCCCTCACCTGCTGTGTGGGTTGCACTTTATCACACCACATTTTCATCTCAACTGTTTTATTTTATGATTGCTATAAAGATATACAGCAACTTAGAGGAGGTGAGTGGTGAGTGAGAGCAGGTTGCAGCTGCTTGACCAAATGCTGCCTCTATGATTAAGATTTGTATAAGTGCTGTGTGAAAATATAAGCTAACAAAAGATCACCTTTGCTCACAACCATATTGATGTGAACAGCTTTTGGGTGAGGGTGATCTCTATAATACACTTGCATGAAAATAATTTGTGATTAGATTGCCTTTTTCAGCAGTACTTCAGTATCCATTGAACTACAGCCACTTCCAGAGTTTTCCTGTCTCCCTGCAACAAACCCCAGCACACGAACCTGGTGAGGCTGTGAGAGAAACCTCAGCGTGTTCAGTGCACCTCAATCCTCTGCTGAGAGCTCAGGAATCCTCTCGTTCTGATCTATCAGCTCTTGAGGTATCATCTCCTTCCATGCGCGTGACAGAGGAAACGATGAGCCTCTCCCATTTCCTCCTGATAACACCAAGTTACAGATATCATTCCCACTGCAGGCAAACTAGAAACATGGGGTTTTTTAAGTGTTTTGGCTTTTTTTTAATCATTATATCAGTTTAACAAATCCATAGATAAACCAAGCGGACATCAGATTTTTCACATAGAAATTTGATTTTGTGTCTAACAGGATGCTTCTTGCCTCCCTTCCAGGTTTTCCGTCATTTCCATAAGAAGAATGTTACTGTGTAACCTAGGGATTTTTTTTTTTTAATTGAGGACTGCAAGGATCAGGCAGTACCTGAGCATCTCGTTTTGCACATTTTGAAAACATGCGGAAATTAACTTTTAACACTTAAACCCATTGCAACTCCACCACAAATTCACTATTACTGTACAACTATCAGTGAATATTTACAAAATTCTTATATCTTTCTCCTGCTTTCTGGAAACAAGTATCTCAGTATTGAGTGGGGAAGAACCATGAGTTGAGTTATCAAGAAATAAAAAAAAAACTGTTTCCCCTGTCATGACTGAACACGAAAAGCACGTTAAGCTTGTCCTCTGCAAACATTTAAAGTAAAGGACAGACAGGAACTGTTTTCCTCTTCTCTGAAAAGCAGCCTGTTAATTGACACCTTGATGGGAAACTCTTTAAAGTTTTAACTAAGATGGCTTCAGCCATGGAGCTAAGATAAGGAAGAAATCAATTTAAGAGCAAATGTAAAGCTTAACACCAGTGAAGAAACATCTTTCAAATTAACTCACATTCTATCACTGACCATTCACCTCCTATTCTCATTCTAAGAGGAAAACTGAAGAGGACAGTGTTACCTTTGAACACTCCTGACAACGCTGCAAAAGCACACAAGGCAGCCCCAGGACCTGCCCAAGGTGGCAGAGGAGAGAAAGGTGACCACTTGAATGGAAAATAGTAAGAAAACATGAAAGCCTGCATAATTTCTCAGCCTTTTCTCCCTGGTGAGCTTTCTGAGGGCTTCAGTCTCCCTAAGGAACATGGCCCTAGCTTAAAAAGTGCCCCAGGCAACAAGAGAGCTGCCCCAGTCTTTCATAAATTTTGTTTAGACCTTGTTGCATTCTACTGCTGCTCTCAGCTGTTGCAGCACCCGTACCAGGATAAGACAGAGGAGTTAACTAATCTTGTATGCCAGAAGGAAATTTAGACCTTACCCTTGTTGTTGTTAAAGAACACATTTTTCACAAAAACCTTTATGATTTTTGTGGCCAAAATGCTGATTAGGTGTGTAACATAAGAAAATTTTACAATAATTATTTTGATGGTATGCAGGTAGGTCGCCACATTTTTGGCTAAAGTGGCCTGTCATTGTCAGCAAGAATCACTTAGCATTAGCTGTCCCTACAAGAGCTGTATGATTTGGGAAAGCTATAAAAACCTTTTTTGATGGTCAGTTCCCTCATTCTACAGAATGAGATTTTCACTTTGGTTATGAAGTCATTACCAGGAAAAGAATATAAGACACCTTCTCCTCTTAAAAGAATTGATAACATAATAACAGTGATTATTGTGAATGGCAGAAACAGGAGTGACAGACAAATGGGGTTTGCACCTGGAAACTCTCTCCTGAGCACATTAGAGCTACTCCTTTCTGCACAAGGGTGAAAAGCATAGTACAAAACCCATAGCTTTTCATGCCTGGCATAAGTCATAACTGCAAGCATTATCTGAGTCACAAGAATCCCTCTATAACAATTCTGATACTGGTCACTTACCTTTTGTTGAGTTTATCAGAGAGCTGAAGATTAAAGGCTTGGTTGGTACTGGAAAACATTAATTTTGATATTTATTCCCAAATTATAAATTGCCTGTATCATTCTGGAAACATACTATTTAAAGTATATCTCCTTTCTTACCCTGTGAAATGGATACCTATATTTTGGACTAAGGCTACGGTTTGGATGTGCCTGCAAGTATATTTCAGTTCATTTATGAAATAATCACTATGTGACCACTGAAAAAGAGCTCAGATATATAAAAGTATCAAGATTCGCTAACACAGGAATTGTGAATACAAAACTTGACCAAAAAAAAAATTATCTGGAAGTCTAAAATAATGACTCTGCTGAGAAGAACTAGGCTTTTCCCACAGCTTTCAATTTGTGGTGGACTTCTTTTTAGGATCATAGAGGCCCTCTCAATTTAAATTCATGTGTATTTCCCCTCTCAGTTATTTAGTGATTTTCAGAGAAGCCACGAACAGATGAGTTAAGGACTCTTCTACTCTAACTTTTGTTCAAAGCCTGAGAGAACCTGAAACAAATTAAAAACTAAATACAAGAAAGGCCCATTGACAAATGTACGTGGTGATCATTCCAGTATGCATTGCTTGAAAAAAAAACACCCGAGGAAGTGATATTTTCAAATCATGCTGCTTCCACAATTCGAAAATATTTTAGAACAAGAAAAAGCTTACTTATACTACCGTGCTCTGAAGTTTTACTGTAGAAATAAAAGAGTAAGTTCTTGTAGTCGCCAATAAGTCCTTAAACTCATGCATAAACATTTAGCTAATTCCTGGATTCGTACATAAAGACAGGATAGTTTGCAGCTGTGAATTGTGAATGCTTTTTAATAAAAACACTCAGAGTTTCCTGAGACAAAATCCTAAACTGACTTGTTATGCTTTACTGTAGTGCATATATGGCTGTTAAATTCATTACTACATTTGGTGCAGTTTCACTTACAGCAGCAGCAATTTAACACCCTGTAGTGGCAATCCTAAACAGAAAATTAAATCAGACATTTGCTTCAGTTCAAGCTCTGAAAACTATCTCTGTGTATAACAACATAAGATCTTTTTGAACAATAGGATCTAATTTTTTCACAGGTATTAAAAACAAGGCAACTTCAGCAAGGTAGGAGAAGGGATGAGAGAAATATCTATATCTTTATCTGGTAAGTATTGAATAGCATAGGTAAAATGCAAGGGCACTTGCACGAACAAGAGTGACCAAGGACATGGAGAGCCACAGCAGACACACTCAACACAGTAACTGATGGGTTACTCCAGAGAGGAGATTGATTACCTTGGATAATAGGGAGCTGCGTTGAAAACATACAAAATAACGAGAGATGCATGGAAAATGGATTGTGAACTTTGATTCTGCTCAGCTGACCAAGCAAAGACCGGAGGAATAAGCAAAGGCACAGGGCAGGGCATACACAGGCAGCTGCTGCACCCACAGGGCCTCAGCTCCACGGGCACCAGCCACACACTGGGTATTCCCAAAACACCTGAAGGACGGAGCCTACGCATGCTGCATGGGTCATCTCCCTCAAATATTTGTGTGTGCTAGAGGCATCCTTGTGGAATCAAAATGCTGCACTTGGTAACAAGAAGCTTGATTCAGTATGATTATTCCCATCCAACTGCAGAACAAGAAGCAGTGAAAATATGGCTGTTGTATATGAGACAAGAAATAACCCAGCCTTTAAACATGGCTCAGCATGGAGTGATACAGACAACAGCACAGCCAGGCAGTCCTTAGGCTGTCCCTAAACCTTGCTGGAGACAGCCACTCACCACCCCCAGGTGGCACAGCTGTTTCTCCCTTCAGTGCATCCTCAGCTACACCCGTGTTTGTAGGGCAGTGCCAGGGACTTCAGCGCCCATCCCCACTGAACCAGCTCCACAGGCACCAGTATTGCACTAACACCACCAGTGCCCAGGAAAGTAAAAACAGGAGACCCCACTGAAAGTCAAGAACGGATAATATTTTAGGGGGGGAAAAAAATACTTCAGGATTTTCAACCCACAGAATGAGATAAAGCTCAAAGTCTGCAGCTGAAGCTTTTATCCAGCTTTACAGAAAATACCAATTGCAAATCACAGGGATGCAAAATGTTGTTATTTAGCTTGGTATGATTTCTAATGCAAAAACATAAATGACCTTTTTAACAATTGATCATGCAATAAAAACAGCAAGTATGCTCCTGGTAATACTTCCCTGGCATCCTACTATGATGTTTACAACGATCTCCTTCAATCTCTTCCAAATCGCTCTCAAAATGAGTCTAACAGATATCCTGGCAGGTTAATAGGACAGCTCTGCTCTCAGAAGCTCATGCCAAACAGGTCATCCATGGATATTAACAGCTAGGAAGAGTGCTATTAGATTAAGTTGCATATTTACCAGAAATGCATTAAACATCTTGCCCTTAGTAGCAGGGTTTTCTCTTTTAAAGACAATTAGTTTGTAAACTATTTATGGGAACTCAGAGACTAAAGTCAAAGAGGTTGTTAGGCTGCCTGTGAGCTTGGCTTTTCCTGTGTTTTGTTCTGAGAATTTGATTAAGGACAATGACTAAAATTACAGGAACAATAGACATTTCCCTTCGCTGGCTACATCTATATAGTTTCAAGGAGAAAAGGCAGCATTATATTATCTCATTTGACATCCCCTTAAACACAACCTAAAGAACACTGGTCTGAACCCGAACCTTACATTCAAACAAAACAGATCATCTCCTGTTGCTCGGGGTGGAAATCATGGGAGAAATGACTCTGCTGTGAAAAGCTGAGGGGGACTATCCAGAAAAGCAAGAGCTGCAGAGGCTGCAGTGGTGCTCAGCCCAGCATGCCTGTCAGAGCTTATCTTGAGTTTTGACTGAATCAAGGGCCTTTCACACCATTTTAATTGAATGGCTGTTTCTGTTAAAAACAACTTCATTCCAAAAAAAAAAAAAAAAGAAGACAGCAAAGGCAAAAATAAAAACCAATATTTACTGGCCTTAAGACCTGCTGACTAATCTATACCAAACACCCAGACCAGCTTGTGCCTTACAATTGTGAAGTGTATGAATTTTATAAAACACCCATTGAATAGTGAGATTGATATGCTTCTCTCATATTTTTTATCCTCAATACTGTTACTGTAGAAAAACAAGTGAGGTAAAGGTGCGTGGGCAATTTTACAGAGCCTCATCCTGCCCTGAGCTCAGTGTGACCCAAGCCTGCAGACCTTCACTGATTTCTGCAGGACCAGCAGCTTTCTCAGGGATCCAGGACAGTGACAAACAGAATACATTTTGAAGATAGAACTAGAGAGTAAATTCTATTTGGAGCCCAGAAATGGTGGTGTTTTTAATCACAGGACATCTCTCCTCCTCTCAGTACATGACTGCATATGAGCAATGCATTTATTTAATTTTTTTTCTTCAATGACACACATCCCTCCTCTGCAGGTGTGCAGAGAAAAATCCAAATATCGTCTCCAGAAATAACCTGCCTATTTTCACACCTTAGATCTCACCAAGACATTATTGAAGAAGAAATTGCCTCAACCACCCGCCTATTTGCAGTTCAAAAAATAACAGACTAATGGTGTCATGCCCACAAATGCAAAGAGTTGATGCTTTGATTTCAGAAGTGCTTGCCTCTTCTTGCCCATCACAATACAAAACATCACAAATAAAAGCCATTTTGCCCTCAAGAAAGAAACTTTAGGGAGAAAAAACACTCCAAATTTGTCACAGTAATTTATTTAGAACAGCTAAAGAAAAGCTATGTGGGAAAGACAGTGAATGATCTTGTTAAGAGCCTCTGGAAAAGTACTGGAAGATGCTCGTCTGCTTGAGAGAAAATTCTCATCAGGTGCAAGTTTACTTCCCAAAAAGTCAAGCTGAAAGCTTATCGGATTGGCAACGGATTACCTTACTTACAGCCATGTAAGTAATTTAGTGACACTGTGTTGAAATAAGATAAGACTGGGAGTAATTAGATACTTATTTAACAGACAAAACAGCAGAATACTGCACAGAATACAGACTTTGTACCATCTGCTGCAGGCCCTTTAAAGGTCGTCTGGATCACCTGAAGTGCACTTGTGCCTAGGAAGCTTAATTAAGAGCTCAGCCTAGAGTTTCACAAAGAAACAAATCACTAATCCTCCAGTCAAAAACAGGCAAATAGTTATGTGTTTAGCTTTATGCTTTACAAAGCTATTCTTGACCTGAGGACTTTACCTTCTTATAATTGTGCAAAAGCTTGTAGGGGGGCACTAGAAGATGCTGGTGTATTTTCTCCGTTTTCAGATCATTCTTTTTTTTAATCACATCAGGACTACAAGGTCTCTGTTAATATTTCTGGAAATAATTTCTTTAAGAAAAAAAAGTTGCTGATCTCTAATAATATGGATGCTGAAAAAGCTTCAGCAGAGAATTTCTTTAGCTCTCTGCAGCACTTTTGTGAAAGTTCTGTCTTTCCCATGCAAGTAACTCAAAACAATGTTACCGTTTTATAAACTTTTTGCAGCTGCAGATTGTTTTGCAGAATTGTTATGGTTCTAACTAGGAAAACATCCAGAGATGGGTGTCTTAGAACTTGACCAATCCCCTTGAGGGGTGGATGGCAAAAGCCAATTACCTTATGCCATTCCATACACTTTTGCGAACTACCATATAAAACGCCTTCTGAGAAACCATTAAAGGAGGCTTTTGCCTTGTTTCCTTGTAACCCTGCGCCTGGACTCTGTGTCGTTTCTCTACTCAGCCGTGGGGAAAACAGCGACATAATAACATTTCCTTGAACCCTGTAAAATCTGGGCTGACTGACATTATACCAAAAGACAGCATATTTTTATTCTGTTTTCAACATCATCTTAGGATCTCTTGCTAGTTCAATTGCCTCTGACCTCCAGCATCTTTTCTTTCCTACACCAGGAAGAGAATGCAGACTATGTATCAAACCATAACAACAAAATGCCTTCCTTCCACCTTGACAGCTCTGTAGTAAAGTACAGAAATTTTCGCCAGCTTTGGGAAGCAGAGTCAAATTCTTGCTTTCAAAATGGAAGCAAACTCTTTTGATCTGGCCAAGCCTGAAGAAACCTCTATTTTCCCAGCTGTAGAGCAATGATTCCTGGACAAGAGAGGACAGGGCCAGACTCAGTGTGGCTGTAGGACAGCTCGTGAGGTGCTTTGGCTCCGGGCTGTGTGCTCCGCACCTGTGAAACCTCAGTGCAGCAGCCCTGCTGCACTTCAGCTCCTCTGAAGGGAGCATCATAAATATATGTCTTTTCAACGATATCTCTGTCTCAAAGTACAAGTGAAAAAACCCCACAAAAACAACATCCAAAACAGACAAAAATCTGACCTTTGTGGATCCAGCAGCATATCTCCCACTGGTGGCAATGGTGAAAGACATCTGGAAAATATTGATATTCTGGTGAGTTGTTTTAATTCTACAGCACAAAGATGTCATCGTATTCTGTCCTTAGCATCTTTTTTTTCCTATTCATCTTTCCACTGGCATTCCCAGGTAGATGTTACTGTAGCTTCTACGAGTACCAGTGAAAGATTCTCTGAAGTACCTCCCTGACACACCTAACTGGTAAAGGAATTATTTGTCAAATTTCTAGTGAGTATGTAGCTCAGGCCCTTGTATACTCTGTGAAATACCTTGTCAATCACTAACAGAAGGAAAAAAGAAAAAAACCAAAAAAGAGGCCATATAAAACAAAGTGATTTCTTTCTCAAAATAGCCTTATTTCTGTAAAATAATCAGTGATAGTTCAGTAATCACTTGGCCAAAAAAAAAAAAAGCCCATAAAAAAACTCCACAAATAAACAACACATATTGCATGCAGCCAGAGAGAATAACAGGGTAGCATACCTAGACTTGAAAAATCTACTACATTCTTCTGTTTTGTTCAGGCATAGAATAGATGTTTTTCCAACATCTCTCCTTAGAGTGACAGAAGTGGTCAAGTACTCTTCTAAAAATTATTTTTAAAAATCTTGCCTGAATGTTTGACACTTTAAGTCCTCTATCTTTTTAAAGTTACAGCATGGCAATATTAAAATATAAGCCATTAAAAATGTAAACCCAAGCAAAAGGGATCAGTGCGATGTTTTCAGTAGAGATGAAGATCCTTAATCAATTTAAATATAATATCTAACATTATTCCTTTAGATCTTTCTTGACTTTAAACCAAACATGAATTTATATTTGAGAGTGAGCCTGATACAGCTCAAGATCTGTCAGAATGACAGGAAGAGTAGCTGGTAATTTCAGAAAAGCAGTTTTCCTGTTGGACTAGGTAAGTGTTTTGTATGCAAAAGCAGCAGCCAACTCGGTATGAAAGGGCAAAAAACTTTTCTTAACAATGCAAAGTAGACTGCAAAAACTGACTGGAACAGCTGTAACGTGTCACAGTATCTATAATTAACAAATTTTAACTACTTGGTACAGATCTGAGTACGACATGCCACTCTGGAAACTACTGCTTCTCTTGTAAGCACCTAACAAGACAACACTAATCATGGCAGCACTGCCAGGTACCTTTTTCCTTCAGGGCAGTAACATCTGCATGCTCCCATGGGAAATACATCAGCCTGGACAGCCACATGCGTAAACCTGAGCAGAGCAACGCGGTCCCTTATTTCTCCTGAAATTTCACTTCAAGGGCCCATTTCAACACAGTTACATGCAACAGACTGGACTTTCAAGCATCCATCCAAGCGGCCCTGAGTAATACTGACATACATGGCAGAGCTAGAACTTTATTCTGTCCCTTGCCTGCATCTTCTCCACCTACCTTCAAATCTGTAACTTCATGTTACCTCCTCAAACAGCCACCAGCACTTGAATAAAATGGAAAGAAGGGAGTCTGAACCATTTCTTTCACTATATTTAGCAAGATATACCTTTAAAAAGAGATCTTTCTGACTTGGTCCAGGTTTTCTTACATCATTCCCAGCAGCATTACCTAAATGAGGCTTTACGGCTACGACATACACGTGTATTATACCCAATGTGTGTATAGTGTACACCAGGTCTATGAAATGTGTGTGCATTGTACATACACGGTACCAGGTGTGTACACAACTGCTACAGTCAACTGCTGCTTTGGGTGTTATCCACTACATTCAATATACTGGATAAATGTGGTCTCACCTGTGCTTTTACTGGGTTCAATTTTGTACACAAGCCTGTCATAGACTATAATAATGATTACGATTTTAAGATTCTTGTCTTATTAATGGAAATATTCGGGGTAAGAAATTTTAAAGTCTTCACTTTCTACAGTTCAGGACAGGCCAAGCATCATAGAAGTAAACACATTCAGAGATTTTTAAGTCTGCTTTCATTATCAGAAATTTTTCTTTACAACCTCTCCTTATGTTGTTCCAAAAGACGCAGAAAGTGTTGACTCTTTTTGTAATATAAAGGATGCAAGCTGTAAATGGAGAGCAAACAATAAACAAATCTTTTTGCCACAGTGAAACTCAAACTGAGAGATCTTATAAAAAATTCATCTCTTGCACTAGATGTTAAGCATGTAACCCTTTGACTTCAGACAGCAAAACCGGGGTTTATCCTCTGTACAAAGCTACTGCCAGCAAAACACCGATGCCCATGTGCTCAGGGTGCAGGAACATGGCAGAGCCTATACTTGTAGCGCCGTCTGGCAGAAAGGAACCACCACAGAGCTCAGGGAATAACCATCACCTGCGTAAGCCTAAGTGAGCTGATATCTGAACAGCTCTGACAGCAAAACTCTGCATTTTATGAAGCAATTTTGCTTTGTAGGAAAGGGAATAGAACATACACAGGTGGAGGTTAGCAACAGCTTGTGGACCTTAATAGGCTCCCTTCCCCTTTTCAAAAGGGATCCAAATGACCAAGTCATCATCCTTACACTGAAAATTTTGATAGCTATGAAAGAGCTGGGAAAGGATTGTGTTTACAGCACATTCCTCAAGAATATTTTGGAATGTGCCCCACCTCCTTCAGAGACACTGAAATGCAAAGTGGATTGAAATCTTTCCTGGTATTACTATGAATAAGGGTGGTCAAATGCTTCAAACACCAACATAAATAAGCTTATTTTACTGTTATTAAGCAAAACTGAGAAATACTTGTAAAAATACTTAGAAAAACCTTCAGCCTTCCAAGCTACATCCTTGCTACATTTAGATAGCTAAGAGTCAGGTCTTCCAAAAGCTCTTAAGGTTTCTCAAATATATTGAGAATAGGCTGTAAAGGTATTCTTTTTCGTAAATTTCTTGTTTCGTAAAAGCAAAATAAAATTTGAAAAAAACACACATCCCCCTCCAACTTTCATTTCTTAAACAACAACGTGGAGGTATCCAAAGGAAATTACAGGTCACATTAAATGAGTTCTTCTAGGGAAAACAAGAACAACAACAAAAGATTACTAGGTAGAGGTAACATTGGGACCTTCCTCTCAGCTCCCAAAGTCAAAGCAATATATCTGTAGAGGTGAGATGAAACGACAGCCCTCTGCACGCAGGAACAGAGCGGCTGCTCAGGAGCCACAGCTCCTAACAAGCCAGCAGCAGTACCATGAAGGTGTGCAGGCAACGAAAGGAAGCCAGCAGCTAATTCTAAGCCTAGCCAAGCTTGAAAGAGATGCTTTTCCCTCCCTCCCTCCAAGAAATTATGGAAAGGGGGCTTAATAAAGCACTTGGAATTTTTCAGGCATCTCTCTCCGCTCCCTTCAGTTTTATGGCACTCATCACAGCCCATCCTTTCCACCCTTGCATGCACAAGTTGCCACAGACAGCTTTGAAGGAATGGATCAGTGCCTCTGCAAAACAGAAAATGCCACTAAAATGTTGCAGGTCAAAGGAATTAAAGCACGTCCTTCCTTGGGCTATTTTAAGGATACTGAAATACTACTGTGGCATAAGGTAACAGCTTCAGCTATTAAGTGCCAGACGGTTTAACATATGTATTCTTGCAGAAGGTTACATAGGTTTTAGCAGAGAAACAAATCACTTAAATTTTTATTTGAGACAAATTAAAGAATTAGTTACTTCTTGAAAACACCTAGAAAAATTCTTGGTATTCACCAAGGTACCTTTCCAAAGGCAGGCTCACTCAGGTTTGTATTGCCACTGAAATTTGCTAACAATTACCAGAAAAAGTTGAAGGAAAGCGTTGTCTGTTCTGTTTTTCTCCAAGTGGCTCTCGAAAGAAAGGAGAAACCACATGAAAGGAAGGTATTGAAGCTCTCTCGTCTGCCTCCATTTAGGAAGCAGCAAGTGCAGCTGTGTGGTGGTAGCTGGAGTGACACCAAGAAGGTTGGAGGAAAGGAAATCCCAACGTGGTTAAGAGCCCCCCAAGTAACTGCTCAGTAAAGGGTGACCAGAAAGCCCATATATCCTCTGATCTGCCAAAGCACTGAGCAGTCCCCAAACTGTACCAAAATTTTGTTGCTATTTTGTCTTTCCCATACCTAGTTAGTGAGAGTGTAAACTTGAGGCAAGTCCATCTCAGGATTTACAGCTTGCAGCTTTCTAAAACAATCAACCTCTGAAGCAAAAAGGATGGACTTCTAATATAGCTGTATGTAAACATAAATCACATAATTGCTGTCCTCTAAAACTACAAAGTTGTTTTTCACATATATTGCCTTCATGGTTGGTATCAACGCAATTTTTGCTTACAAACGATGTCTGCAAAAAATTATAGCACTCCCCCCTCCCCTTATTAATTACAATTAAAACATTCCTACAAAAGAGTTTCTTGAACAAATAAAGCAATCTATCATTTGTGCATGCTTAGAAATTCAGATTCACTCATGTTTGTTCCAGCAGGCAACATTTAGTCAAAAGGAAAACAAACGAAAAAAAAATCAAAACGGGCAAACATGAGCAGGTCAGTCTCCACAGAGACTCAGCTGGAATGATAAATGGAGCCCACACATTTCACACTTAGACTATTTGGGAAACAAAAGTACCTGCTGGCACTTGTTTCTCTTTCAGTCCTGCAATCCATAAACCACAAAAAGAACAGCCCCAGTCCCACAAAACTCTCGACAGCATTATGTGCATCAGGCATAGACTTATTTGCTCCACAAAGCCATCGTGAGCTCTTTCAGCTCCTATTGTGGGCCAGAGCAGAAGCAAATCTGAGATGAAAACCATGAGAGGGGCACAGCCACCGGGCAGCTATTCCAGCTTTGCCAGATACTTTTCATCTGCACTGACAGTGATTCATTCCCCGTTGTCCCTCCTATCAGCTAAAACGCCTCTCATTAGTGAGATTGTAAGCAAGGAAATTTTCTCCTTAGCATCTCCCTCCCAAGGGATCCAGCTTGGGAGGAAGAACAGGACTTCATCAAGGAAAAGAGAGACCAAGCGAGGGCAGTGGGTGGGAAAAGCTGATGGCAGACAAAGGAAAAATGCACAGGAGGGAGGCTAACAACCAGAAAAACAGAGCGATGGACAGCTGAAGCCAGTTGCTCACAGCTGTGATTGTGATTTGACTAGAGGGGGATTCCTTAGTTTTGATATTAGTCTTTCTCCACACTTCCCTATATTTCTTTGAAAAAATACAAGCTCCTCACTGAAGGAGTTGCCTCTTAATAGAAACTTAATAACATTGTCTGAGGAAGGTGAAGAAATACAGTGCAAGATAAAATTAAAACAAAAAATCCGATAAAACCGGTGTTATTTTATGGATACAAAAGGGTACTATTTTCATGTATTTAACCCTACACACCACATTCCTTGACAGAAATGTGTATAAATCTGTTCTTCTGAATTTTAAAGACACACTATAAAGAAGGAAACAAAGCCAGGAAATGTCTTTCCCCAGCATTTATTGTTCCTAAATTTACAAAGTGATACATCAGATAAGTATTCTGGCTGACAGTTTAACCCTTACACCTTTGGAGCCAACATACTGGCACAGCTGCAAGAACTTTCTTCTCCAAGTAACCTGGTGACAACAGCACATCATCACCGGAAGAGGTGGTTTAGGACCCTCTTGGCTCCTTTCCGGCACCTGAGAGAACTCTGGTGAGACCTCTGCTCACTCATTTCTGGAGTCTGTCTAGAGCACTCAACAGCACAAAATAACATTTAAGTTGCTTCTGCTGCCTCCATAAACTTCTCTTTCATAGTTTATTGTGGAAGATATCTCAGTAAATGCCAGTTCTGTTTTATGACACAAAACCAAGAAGTTTGTGATGATCTAATGATAGAATCTCATCAGAAATTTTATATTACAGCAATAAAGTGCCTGTTTGTTTTAACTGTCTATTACTCTCTAGGGATTAATTCACACTGTACTGCATGGAATTCACATGTACCCCCTGATGGCTTCATATCCGTTTCCCCATATTATTATTTAACAGATTATTTTTCTTGAGTATTATTTTCCCCCCCACGATACAGCGCAGCAGTGCTGAAAAACGTTGGCAAAAGGAGAGAGAGACAGACATCTTTTACACTAAAATATCAAGGGAATGAAGTTCCAAGCAGCAGCATCCATTTTCTGCAGATAAGATGCTTTTCATTCTTGGCTAACACAGGTAGTGGAAGTGGTTACTTGTACCTCAGTCTGAAATGATCAAAGTCAGGAAAAGAGATTAGATGTCAAAATACTTGAAGTGTATGCCTTTGATCAGGATCAAAATCAAGACTGAACTTTGAATATAATGTGCTAGTACATTTCAGCGGTCCTTTGAAGGGAGAAAGACTTAAATTCATGAGCAAGTCATACTGTTGCTACAAATGGGATAGGAAAGTTGACATCTTATTCTCTTCCCCTAATTTGGTAAACCCACCATACTCACAAATTTCAGTTCTTTCTTAAGAATCTGAATTCCTGCTTTTCAATAGGGATGCATGGCTCATGTCATCTTCGTATGTGGTACTGGCATTGACATTTCACCCACATTTTCTGTACAGCCTCACAAAACAGATTCACTTACACATAACCAGGTACAAAACCACATCTATCTTTCATTTTTATCCATTCTCTAAAGTAGACTCAGTTCTGTATCATGCTCCATAGTGTTACATGTTATTAAAACATGTTAAGGAAATGTTGTTCCTTCCCCTAGGGGTGTGTACAGGACATCGGGGAAAAAATATAACTAACAATAACAAAAAAAAAAAAAGACAAACCAAACCCAAACCTACCTAAAAAAAAAATCAGAGCAATGTTAAAGGACCAAGAGAATGGGATCATATAGTAACAAGTTTGTCATGGACAAATTGACTACAACAAAAAAAATTGTTCTAAACAGTTATGAAATAAAATTAGTAATTCCTGCTACCTTTCAGTTATCAGGTCACTAATATTTTAGAAAAATGCAGACGATGAAATTCAAAAGGAAAAAGTAGAACAGAGAAATTCTCCTGAAGGTAACTCTCCATGCAAAAAGTCTGGCACAGAAAACCTTACCAGATTAATTGCTACCCCATGGCAGGGGGTTGGAACTAGATGATCCTTAAAGTCCCTTCTAACCCAAGCCGTTCTGTGATTCGTTCTATGATTCTATGATTAAAATTGTTACTCAGGCCTGCAAGGTAGAATGATGAGGTAAATAACAGAAGAGGTCTGAAGGCATATAAGTGGTTTCCACACTTCAAGAGTGAACAAAGAATTCAATGCAAAACACAGATTAATGCACAAGGTCACATCAGACTGAGCCAAATTCAAGCATCAAAGTGGCAACGTGGGCTCTTAAGACAGTTGCAAAAATGAATAAACCCGTAGCACAGAGTAAGGTAAAACCAACTGGAAGTCAGCACACAGCAATAAATAAGATCGGGGTTCTTTTAGTCCTGTATCAGCTCTTTCACAAAACAACTTCTAAGGGAAAGTTACAAGTTCGAGCAGTCAGTGGTAACTTCACAGTAACTTCAGTTCAAAGCCTGGATTGAAGCTTGCTATTTAGACAAAAGAAAGCTCTTCTTTGTAGTCAATAAAGATTTTTCGGGGAATTCACTGTGAATATGCACAAATTATCTTTAGACATTCTGAGACAGCATGCGAGCAAAAGAATAAATGACTGAACTATTAACTGAAATCACAGTATTGGCTAGAAGATAAGAGAACAGGGGCAAGTATAATAAAAATTAAACTGTTATCGTTTAAAAGCAAAGCACTGTGAAAGATCATTACAGCATGTCTGAGGCAAAAATAATGCAGACAGTCAGCAATACAATGTCAGATTTTTATTCCTCTTTAGTCCCTCCTATGATTAGGAGCTTGCTTGCTTGCTTGCTTGAGTGATAAGAGATGAGTGTGTTTGGTGACTTTTTAAAATGATGCCTATTATTCACATGGAAGGTTCACGCACTCCATCATTGTGACACAGAGTTGGTTTTTGACCAGGAAGATAGAATGCAGCTAATTAGTCTACAAAAATCACTTACACTGGAAGTACTCCACCCCTCATTAGATGCGATGTCCAGAGTAAGGCTGGATACTGAAAATGCCTCATATTCACTTTCCAGGAAAAGCTAGATTTAATTTTCTATTCCTGTGGTATAAAGTGGTACATACTCAAACACTGGAGAAAATTACCAACACTAACTGTTGCCAATTTTATTTTTTTATTCCTCTGAAGAAAGCAAAAAAGGTTGAAAAATTCCTACCTAATACAAGTCTTGTTAGACTAAAATACACTGTAAATCAGCAGCTTAGTTTGGAAAGAGCTTGCATGTACCTTGATGGGCAATGACCGGAAAAAAAAAAATCACACTCTGATTCAATAAAGTTGTTGTTGATTCTGGTGCCCTTTCCATTGTAAATAAAGATGAAAAGCACAATTACTCACAGCCTAAAACCCTAGAAGCCACTGAAAACCTCCACCTGAAAGTGATAAACTTGAACCACAACTAAAATTTCATTATGAAGTTACCAAATTTATTCTGGAGTAGTTCTGCTTGTGAATGTTTTGAAAGGACTAAAACTTTGCAGCACATTATACCCTTCTGTCATCCAACAAAATGAAAGAAAATTTAATGTAAAATGTTTTTCCAGGTAGATCACAACTGTATGTTTTTTCCATGACATATTTAAGATACTGCTGGTCATCATATTTAACAACTAATAGTATGCTTAGTTCTCAAATGACAGCAGCGGTTTGTGAAACCCTTATGATGGGCATCCTCTTGATGCCTTAGGTTTTAATTTCATGGTTTTTTAAATCCTGTACTGCTTAGTGTGTAACCCTGAAGTTTCTTGTAGCCTGTTAGCTGTTCTCTTATGCCAGATAGACATAACAAAGCCTCTCAAAGCCTGCTCTCCAAGGACACCTAGACTGTCCTAGGCCCAGAATGTGTAAACCCTCATCTTTGGAAGGTGGCTGAGCTTGGGGAAATTACATCCCTAAATGAAGATTTAATTGGAGAATTAACCCTGATAGGCAAATGAACCAAACTTATAAAAGTGTGAAGAACTTGTGACTCGGGGTCCATTTTGGGTGTCGCCTTTGGCCTGCCCAGGGTGTACCTTTGAAGGCCCTTCAAATAAATACCTACCTTTATTCCCTTATTCCTGTCTAGTCTCTGTTTTTTAGGTGGCCACGGAAAAAGGCCACCTTTAGGCATCACTCTCAGTTTTGAAATAATGACACCCAAAGATAAACACTCCAGGACTGAAGAGCTGCTTTCAATAATTTGAATCATTATACATCAGCCAAAATTAGCATTCAATATAATCCTAATTTATAATGAAAAGTACTATACATCTAGCTCATACACATAGCAATTTTACTTGTTCTTCTAGTAAGAACTTTCCTCACATAATGACTTCACAAGTTTTAAGCTTGTAAAAGCAGCAATTTGTTCCCTTGTCTGCCATGAATTGTTCTTTGCTAGGTGCAAAAAAAGGGCTTTGGTATGACAAAGACTCAGACAATAAAGTCAGCAGCTAAAGAAATTACTGTGTTCTGCATTGCTACGTTCCATAATTATATAAATTTAATCCTTAAAGTTTGCTTTAGTCATAGCACTTTCCTTTACAATGTTAGAATTGCTTTTTGATGGAGTCTGAGATTTTCCTCTTTCTGGCCCGCAGAACTATGGATAATGCCTTTCTCGTCAAGTTTTGAATTCCCAGGAGAAATGCTATCAAGAGTGAGATTAAGTCATGTTCCCAGACCAAAATTAAGCTTTTCTGAAGAAAAATTATTAGCTGCAGCTATCTTCAGTCTCTTCCCCTGCCTTCTCTCCTCTATTCCAAATACATCTTAAGCTAGACCCCTCCTTCTACTTCTTGTGATAAACTTCAGCAAAAATCCAGATGCTCAGACAAGCATTTACACACACAGAGAATTTACACACACACACAGAGTTAAACACTGAGATAAACAACAGTGGCCAACATTTTACTTAACGTCACTTAAAATTTGAGGTTTAAATAAGTTGAAGTCGACTCAGTCAATCAAGAATCAGAGAGAAACAATTTACAGGTAGATATGTATCTGAATTGCTTATACAGTTCTAAAGAAACTCAGATTTGCTAAAATATACATAGTCAACAATGGCATAATGAAGGAACCCAGAGCATTCTAGTCTAGTATCACCTGTTGATGAGGCTGACAGCTGGTCTGGGGGCCTCACAGAGTCAGACCTGAAACCTGTCAGAATTCACCCGTGAGAGTTTACAGCGAAAATTTTGCAGCTTCAGTGAAACCCACAGAGAAGGCCAAGAAGATAATCAATGAGAGAAGATGTTCTGGACACAAGGAGGGGATGTCCTTGTTATGAGACACTGAGAGTGTACCTGGAAGAAGTTGTGGACAATACGTAGCAACTACACTTTTGCTTGTATAGCTAATTGTTTTATTACCTGAATGGTCTTTGTTTGTTAAACAGCCTTGTTATTGTTTGCTAAGCAGCCAATCCCAATAAGCCACAGCCATTGTAAAGAAGTATAAGAATAGCAGTAGAGAAAAATAAAAAACTTTTCTATCCCTCTCGACTTTGGATTACGACAAGTGTGTGCTTTCATGCCCACCTCGACAAAGCCAAAACCTGTGTCTACATTTGAGTCCGCTTGGGCTTTACATTAGAAAATCACGATTACAATGAAATTAAACAAGATGAGATGAGACAGGAAGCAGCTCGAATAGTGGAAATCAGGTTTGAGCCGTATGTTTACCCTCCTTTTAATCAAGTGTTTTAATTTCATTGTAATAATATTGCTTCCTTATGTTTATATGTTTTTCCCTTTTTTTCCTGATCATAATTGAGCACGTATAAGTCATGTTGAAAACACTTCCATGTTAATTGGAAATGTGCATACAGCTGGATCTCAGTGGTGAGAATGATACTAACCTTCCTGCTTGGACCATGGGCAAGCTTTCTGGGAAATATTTGCCACCCCAGTCTCCCAAAAGGATCCAAATATGTAAATATAATAATTATTTCTTAATAGTAGCTATATAAGCTTTTTGCTATTCCTAAAACATTCAAAAGTGCATAATTGTGTTAAATATCATGTCATAGTGCCACTAATAGAATATATAAGGTAAAAACCAAATGAGACATTAAAATTACTAATTAGTAGTTCAGAACAGGAGATTTTTAGGGTGAAAGCTTGTCCGAAACTATTATTTGATACTTCTAAATGTTCTACTGTGAGGAAAAGCTGATTAACTCACAAGCTGGGAGAAGGTGATTTGAGAACATGCCAGCAGCAGATCAGTGTCTTTTAGCAAGAGAGAGCTATGTAAACAACAGACATTCATAATTCAGAAAGATAACTTTGAAAGTAGAACAAAAACTTATCTCCTTCAGGAAAAAATAATGCAGAAAAGAAGAAAGGATATTCCTCACCATATAGGTAATTTCAAAAATTCATATCACAGGCAGAATTATCTTCCATAGATTTAAAACACAACAATAAAAGCAACAGCCTTTGTTTGGAGAAACTCTTTGGCTGAATTCTTTCCCCTTCACACACTAAGCTGAGAACCACAAGGCACTGATACTTGATACACATACTAGTTTCACTTTTTACTTTCAAAGATTTGTATAAAGAAATGCATTTTAGTACTATAGATTTCTGAAGTGTAAAAAGTAAAAGTATCATTGTTGGTGTTGCTGTAACAAATGACCCCAATCAAAATGTCTTGACCTTGAATCACCATAATGTATTAAAACAGGAATTTTACAGCCTCCACAAGGTTGCATTATCCTACAGCTGTCACAGAGTTCTGCTTTGTTAGCACCATTTCATTTTAGCAGAAATTCTAACAAGCCAACTTTATTTTTCCAGTTATGCTTTTTACAGAATACCATCTATTTCTATACAATTTCTATTGAAGAAACTGAAATAAGAATTTCAGGCTTTTTAAACTGAGAAATGTACCATCTCATTGAGGAACTGAGCAAGTGACACCTCAGCATGAGTCCAGGAATAGCTAGTTCAGATCTCACTGCAAACACCAAGCCTTCATGTGTCATACAGGACGTTCACATGGTGAGTATCTGACAAAAGCAGCAGATACATGCAATTAAAACACTTTTCTTGGTATGTATTCTCCACAGCAAAGGGCAGAGCTAAGCGCTCAAGTCATGTTGACTCTTGGCTCACTTAACAAGCAGGGCTTTGTACCACGTTAAAGGGAAAAATCCTCAAGTTATTTGGAGACAACGTGTCCACCACCTCCAGGGAACTGCGTGGAACAGTTTCACTGGACACACTCAGCATAGCTGGAATCAAATAAGTTTCTGGTTTAAGTACACTTGCACGATGCCCCAAAACCACAGATTGCCATCTCCTTCACAGTCTTGGAAGGGGGAAAAGAAGCTCCGTAAAAGTTTTACTGCTCCCCAGCACAGGAAAGATTTCCAAAAATCAGGGCTCTCTCTATAAACTCTGTCTAGGGAAGAACCACTCAGGTGCCATCCTGCTCACAAATGCAGATGTGAATTAGGCCATTTTTTTCCTACAAATACCTGGAAGAGATGAAGCAACGTTAACACACCTTGCTACAGAAATTTGGATTACCAAGCAGCAGTGCACAGAAGAAATTCAAGCTGTTAACCTCACCCAGATACAGAGGACAGAGTGAACAGTAATGATTTGCCAATTTAGACACTTAAGTGATAAATATACACAACAAAACTTTAAAAAGCTAGCCATACACAATACTTATCCTTTCAGCAGCTGCTTATTCAAGTGCTAGAATACTCCACTTCAGGGGTTCATTACAGAGGTGCCTGATGGAAAGCACATCAGCTGTGTCAGCTACCATTATCACACTCAGCCGACAGATCCTGCAGAATCCACTAATCATGGCTTAGCAACAGGATTTAGGTGATGAAATATAGTTGAGACAAACCATCAATAAATCTGCTTTCAAATACAGTATCTTAATTAAAACTGTTCATTGTTTGCTTTTTCCCAGGTGAAATTAATTGCCTAGAGATGGTTCCTGAGATACCCCAATGCTAACCTTTCACTGATGGCCACTTCTCAAAAGCAAAGTAGTCCATAAAGCATTAACGACACAAATCCACAAATATAATTAAAACTTCTGATTATTCCAGTTAACTGATTTTTTTTCTGTATAATTTTGCTGGTTTTGCTCACATAAACTCACAAAGAGCACAGTGACCAAATTTTCACAAGCTAGTTTTGTTACAAGACCTCATTTGGGCAATTAACCAAAACGATAGTTTAAATAATAACAGGAAGACCATCTTTCTCTTTCAACACACAAGGAAAGCCTAAAGCTGCGCCTTTCACAGTTTGTCCAAATTCAGTTCACACAGGCAGAATGACAAACAAACAATCCAAGCCCAAACTTCTCCCTATGGCTGCAAAAGGACAGACCACATCACCTACAGCGGCACCTGCCTCCTCACATTTCCAGACCTTCTCCCACAACTCTTGAAATACCATTAAGAAGTAACATTAGCTACATTAAACTATTGCTCAGTGTAAGACTATCTGTAAGTAATACATCCTCATACCTAAGGAGAAGCGACCTACCTCACACTAGAACTGCTGAAGCCCCTTCATATTTCCTCCCAAACTCCACTTCCAACAACTTTCTTTTCTTTCTCTCTCTCTCCCTCTTTTTCTCTTCCAAATAATAAGACCTACCTCTGTCTCCAGCAAAGCCATCCCAAATGAAACCCAGCCATATCCAGCTGCAGCAGCTCCTGCAGATACAGGCTGGCCTGGCCCGCCCACCCCCAGGTGTTTCCCAGTGCCATCACTCCCAGGTGTTTTCCATCACTGGGTCTGCTGCAGGTAAAATCCTGCCAATTAACCGAGTAATCGGGCCCAGCAGCAGTGGGTTACACCAAAGCTCCTGTGCTTTTGAAGCAGGGAACCAAATCCTACCAGATCCTCAACTGCAATGCGTGCCCTACAGTAGCTCACTACTGGCAAACCTCCCCACCTTAAGGACATGAACTCTTGTATCTCATTTCCTTCATATACCATAACCACAACAGAATCCTCTTCTGCTCAGGGAGAAGATGTTATAATTGTTCAAGGGTGGAGTGTCACCCCAGGACCTCACTCACAGACCATATCTGAGCCTGATCTCTCTGGTTCACTGAAACCTGAGATTACTAGAACAGCCAATGGAGTAGAAATAACATCCTGAAATGTAGCAAAGAAATACCAAAAGAAACGATAATAAATAGAAAATAGTCTGCACTCACAGTACTCAAAATTTAAATAAGGTTTTTAATAAGAAAGAGTTAAAAGAATAGGGAATAACTGGGTAGTGATTTCCTTCTCTGCAGTGCTTGATTTAACAACAATCTGCAATAAAAGTAATTGCTCAGATTAGCACCTCTTCAACACGTTTTCAAAACTGTGCAATTAAAAAAATGAGGATGAACTAGAGGAGAAAGTTTTTTTCTCACTATTTAATATTAGGTATATATTATCAGCCTACAGATCACAGAATTCAGGGCAGGCAGCTGGCCCTTTTTTAATATCCATTTGAGTATCAGTGGTGCCTGAAGCAACCCAAGGGCCTCAGTGTACCCTGATCTGGAGAAGGGCTGGATCACTGTGGGGCTGCCCCTCTGCTGTGTCTGACCAGCTCCAGGCCAGGGTGGGTGGGACAGACAGCACGAACAGCCCTTACCCTCTTCAGGATGGGTTTGATTTTCACATTGTCAAAGCCTGAAATATCAGTAATAGTAATTCTCAGGAAGTAGGCTGAGGGTGCCCTCAGCATTGGAGGGCACCAATAGTGTGTGCAAAAGGGATGCTAATTCCAGCTGGTTGGGGATGCTGGACCACCCTGGGCCACACGGTGAGAATGTGGAAAAGTACCTGTGTGCCCACGGAGAAACACTCTCTTTGCTGGCAATATCAGAGAAATGCTGGAGAAGCCTTTGAGGCTGCTGTGAGAAATCCTGGGGGGAATTCTTGTCAGTGGGGCTGTTCACTGCAGGCAGGCACCACCCTGTGCAGAGAGAACTTTTTATTCTCAGCCCTTTTGAAATGTCTGCGGAGACAAGACGTGTTTTTGTTTTAGTTGTAGAATGACAGTGGTGGGGTTTATTCCCTGTAATTTTCTTTTTTTATATGCTCTTTTTTATATGCTTTCTGAAGAAGGGCTATGTGAATGCTGTGTTGGGTTAGGGTGTGTGCAAGCACTCATTATGTAATTATGTATTTTATAATGTATGTATTTTATAAAAGTGTAATGCTTATTTGCTTTGACAGTTTCCCCAATGCCTGATGAAAGACAAACCAAAGCATCATGGTTCAAAGCCGCTCTTTTTGAACTTACTGATAGATTTTAAAGTAATGGCTTTATGAGATAATATTTTCTTTTTTCTTTTTTACTTTTATAGAGGGTAAGGCTTGGTGTTGGAAGTAAGAATCAAAAAAGAGAGGATGTTAAAACACTGACTTCTAGCTGTTTTCTGATGGTGTGAGTATACACTTGCTTCTACAATCTGTTTTGATCTGTCTATATCTTCCTGCACACACATCTATGAATATGCAAATATTTAACTATTTATCCCTTTAATTCTTCTTATTCAAAAGGCAAACATTTACATCTAGGTTTCTAGACCCTCAAATATTACAAAGTATTTTTACTGTATTATTTTCAGCGGAATTCTATTAATTCATATCAACTCTCTGACAGATTTCACGATTGTACCTCCAAAATTGCCAATTCCTATCCCTCACAAAAACCAACTCATTTCAGACTCCAGAAGCAGAGGCTTCTGATTTGCAATCATTTTTGCTGATGTCTAATGCTCATCTTTGAGAGTAAACCCAGGGATGGACACCTTTAATTTAAAGTTCTGGTCACAGCCAGTAAAGGTGATAGACTTTAGGAAATCTAAGGATTAATTGAGGATTAACTGTTAATCTGAGAGCCACATTAACAAAGATGCATAGGCCAAACCTCAACCCCGCCGGCATTTGATGCTGACGTATGTCTGTGGGTCAGACACACACGTTGATGATCCCACTCTCAAGCTGCATAAAAGCAGTTTTAAAACACTCTGCGCTCACGGAAAGAACAGAGCCCTCAAAATGGAAACTCATTCTGCCCAAAGTTGATGGCTATTATGACCAGTGTGGCTGCTAGCGAAGGAATCAGTAATTCAGATAAGGTCAGTCTGCCGTTAGGTACTGAAACATGCCTGAAGCAATGTGGGACATCAGCATTTTAGAACAGAGAAAGAGCTGATACTCACTTGTCCCTTTACCACGAGCTATAAAGTTATGATAACTTGGGATAAAGAAACCCCACTCAAAACTCAAACTATGTCTCAAATGAATTAAAATTTATGTTCATTTTTATGGGCTTTGATTTATGGAAATGAGAGCATTTTATTTGCTCTGAAAGCAAATCGTGTTTGCCAGACTGAGGTCTTTGTCTCACTAAAAATACAATTATCACAGTTAAATCTATACATCACGCTCAAGTCATATTATGTATATGTGTCAATGATCAAAAGATGAAAAATTAATTTGTGAAAATTTAATTACTTTAAAAAGCAGTCCAAAGAGTGGACAAAACACCAGGCATAATCTTCCTCTCTATTTCTTCTTCTAATGTGTTCATTTAGATTTATGAATAGTTTATAATTTTCTGATGTGGTACTGGATTTCAAGTTGATCACAGTATCTTTTGATCAGTGAAATTTTTTCTTAATACTCTTAGGTTCTTCCTTAAAGTAGTCAATTTCACAGTAATACCTATATGTGAATAGTGTTTTTATCTTGTAGCAGAGTACTCTTCTTTCTCTAAAGGAAGCCATACCAAAGTTTTTAAAATCTCTCTTTGTCATTTCTATCACAGGGCTCAATGAATCCCCATAGATTACATACCCCACTGATTATTTATTCGAACTATCTTTGATCAAATAGATGTGTAGCTGCATCACGAATAACCTGATAACCAGTGTTACACTCATTAATTTTCCAGAGTAGTAAATCTTCCTACAACTCAGTTCTTTCACTCAGAAAAGCATGTCCTGTTATATTTGGCTCATATCTATATAGAAATCTCCAGGTAGTGTAATTTCAGATTTCAGGGTGAAAAACTTCAGTATTTATTGAGTAAATGGTAGATCTTTAAAATTACCGGCAGACATTCATACTCACTAACAACTTGAAAACCAGGCGAGTCTCTGTTGCTACAGCTGTAAGGGGAAAATATATCCAGATTCACGTGATATTCATGAGCTCAAAATTTACTCATAGATCAAATCTTTGGAAATCCTATTAAGGGTAACACCTTGAGATGTCATGATTAATCCATACTAGTCCTTCAGGAAATCTTTGTGCAGTCACTTTGAATGCCTCAGTAATTAATTCCTCAATGTCATTTGGCTTGACTCAGGAACATGATTTAGGCTATGCTGGAAATAATGTTGTCCTCCTCATTGTAGATGAGAAGGATATATGACAATTAGGGATAATTTATGCCCTTTAGTTTTAGAGGTAATTATGTATTTTCATTTTTCTTAAAACATGATTTAGATTTTGATACTTTATTGTATAGGTACATACAGAGAAATATCGATTTTCAAAACTTTTGACTGTGGGATAACACGGAAAAATTGTTCATTATATATTTCTCAGGGTGGGGCAAAGTGCTAATTTATTTGGTCAAGAAGATAATATATCCCTAGTCACAGATACAGAATAGAGAGAAATCTGAGTACAGTACAGTACAGTACAGTAATGTTTCTGCTTAACCAAAAAAATTCCACTGTTGTACATCATACAAAACCATTATGGCCTACATATAAAAGTGGGAAAATTACTGTATTGATGAATACTGTCAATTATTTTGGCTGAGCTTTGATGCCCTGCTCTCATACATTTCTATATGCACACATCCCTATGCCTGATGTACCTCCAGACGGCATTAAAGCTCTCCGAATCCAAACCATTCCTGAGAACTTGCCCTACTTGTGCATTGCTGAACCCTCCTTGGGCTGAAGTGGGAAGTGCTAGGACTGTGGTGGTAAAATGAAGGGCAAGCCCTGCCAAATGCAGGCAATGAAGCAAAGACCTGGGACAAGGTAATTAAAGGAGGCTGTTTGGAGCCTGCTCTGGTTGGAATTAGCCAAACTGATTACAGGATGAAGATGAGTGGTCAATAATGTGCATTTATCACCCTCTTTTCTGGATTTTTTAAAAAAATTATACAGGCTAAAGATTTAGAAAGAAAAAAGTGGCCAAATGAAATCTATAGTTGAAGTAGATGCCTCACTGTAGAAGGAGGAAAGCATCAAATGCAGCTTTGAAATCTCTAAAGTTTTGTTATTGATTAAAGATGAACTCAAGATTGCATATATTTGGGGAGAGAGCACACCTTTAGAGGAAATCTACACAAGATTTCTTAGATATTTACCACAAAAAATATTTTCTTGCATAGAATTTGCATGCAGTATAGAACATATATCTAATTAAATATGCATTGTCAATCTGAACATCTCAAACCCATCTGCAGGCTTCACCTACCCTCATTTTAGTGCATTTAAGAGCAAGCTGGACATTCAAAGCTACTAGATCAGAGTTAAATCCTTTAATGATGTGAATCTCAGATTCAAATCCCTTAGGAGGTGAACCATCTCATTTGTAATATTTATTTAGATTTAAAATACTACTTGTAGTACTTTAACTGGAATCACACACAAAACTAGAGACTACTCAGGGAAAATAAAAGCATGGGAGATAAACAGGCAAAAAATCAACTGCTGTGCATAGAATCCAGAGTTTTTAATAGCAATATGGTTGAAATTCAGTGTGTATGTGCATGCATAACACACATATGTATGTAATATACAGAAATAGACATATACTGGATATATGCACTCACATGCAAATACATTAATATATACATACTTAGTTTGAATATTTGCACACATTATATCTATACATATTTTATATACAAACATATTCCTGCTGCAGGAATGACCAGCTGGGCCTGCCCTGGGGTGACGGCTTTGTGGCCTCCTGCCAGAGGGATACAGGCCTTTTCACTCCAGTGTGAACTAGGTTTTAAATGTTGATTTATTACTGGGCCAAAAGATGCAAAATAAAATATTTTGCAGTGAACAAAAAAGGGCAACCTCCCCAAAGAAGCAGGTTTATTACACACATACTCCTGCTGTACAGTGACATGTTTTCTAGTGCATTTCCTCTCTGAGGTGAAACCCCCAGCTTTATTACTCAAAAACTCACTCTTTCCAGGTATGGTTTAAGATGATTGTATCAGCAGATGGCTTTTTAAGAACTGTGATAGTCTGATCCATTAAACCTGTCCATGATTTGTTTACTTTTTCTCCATTTATAAACTTAGAGGAAAACAGACATTTATGCTCATTGTCAGGTTGGAAAATTAAGAACTGAACTTCAGGAGGCAGCAGATACCTCTGCTGAAAAATTCTGTGGTATAACAATTTCAGCACTTGTTCCAGTACTGTTCTTTTTACAAGACACTTTCACCCTTTCTAACTCAGGTATCTATTTGTGTCCTACAAAAAAGGAGATATTGGCCTACATTAAAGATACTTAAGGAATTATATCCTATCCTTAATATTAAGGAAGCATCCTTAATGTAAGAACAAAATTACCAAGGTTGCTATTGTTCCTTGGCAGAAGGATTCTATTGTTCGGGTCCCCAGCCACTGAGAGCCACACATGTCACATGGGGTTTGACCTATATTTGAAAAAAAAAAAAAAAAGAAGTGTGATTTGAAGTGTAAAGACAATCACATTGGAAAGGTAACTAGCTCTTCTTCAATACCAGCAGTAGAAGAACAGAGAAGAGCCAAACAGTGACACAGTGCTGACTTTGCACAAACAGACTATATCCATGCTTATTTGCTTTTCCTCCAGACTTTTATTACATTTTAAAATTTATCTATTTCTATTCCATTGATTCTCCATAGCAGTGAAGGCTAAATTAATTTTGTTGTGTGGGTCATTTGATGTATCAGGAGACAAATTTTGCCTGTTAGACATGGTTTAGAGGAGACAGTGTAAGTCTAAATGTCTGAGGTTTGGCAGTTTACAAATCAATTATTTCTGTTAGAGAGCCAACTGCCGCACCAACTGGGAAAGAGATTATATCAGATTACTGCACTTTTAATTAGCTGATCGTGACAGGCAAGGCTTGAAGAGGAAAAGAAATCAATCAGAAACTACCAAACTTGGTCAGCAGAGTACACAGTGCCATTATTGAATCTTAGACATTGTTCTGAAGCACAACTTGATCTCCAGGGCTCTGCCAGGGGACCTGCCTCACACAAGTGATCCATCTTAGAGTCAAAGGTTATTCTGGAGCAAATATTTCCAAACATTTGTTATAATTAGCCTCTGACAAGGTCTGTCACAAAGCAGAATCTCATTACAAAGGAAGGAGGAACAGAGCACATTCGCCCCAGTGACATGGCAGAGCATCAAATGCTTCTGCACATGGGAAATGTGTGTGTGTAAAACATGTACGTGGGGATGCACTTTTGGGCACAGAGCAATGCATTTTGGCTGACAGAGTTTAGAGAAATTTCTTTCACCCGTCCAAAGGACTGGAGTGCTTCAAAACTGAGCCAGTATTTGCTTTTTTATCTCATTGCCTTTATAACAAGATAATTCTAGCGACCCAGAGCATCCTGTCCTATAAAGCAAGATTTATGGCATGCTGTCTTACAAACTAATTTTCTCATGTGTTCACCCCACACAGTGATTTGCTCTGTAAACTACACATGCAACGGCCTTACATCAAGATGGTCCCTCACTGCACAGGCAAAGGGAAGTCAAGGTTAGCACATCCGAATTATGATAAAAACCCCAAAACATCCAGGGACATAGAACAAGTTTCTACATTTTTGCAGATATACAGAAAGCAGGGTCTAGCTCTCCCAATGTGTCAACTTCAGGTTAAATTTTAGGAAGACTCGTTGAGCTTTGAACTGTACATTGGCAAAAATTTTTCCAAAAAATCGTCCATGAACTGACAGAAGGGCAATGAAGCTGGTGAAAAGTCTGGAGCACAAGTCTGATGAGGAGAGGCTGAGGGAACTGATAGTGTTAATTCTGGAGAACAGGAGGCTCAGGGGAGACCTTATTGCTCTCAACAATCACCTGGAAGGAGGCTGGAACAAGGTGAGGATCAGTCACTTCTCTCAAGTACACAAGTGAAGGGATGAGAGGAAGCGGCCTCAAGTTGCGCCAGGAGGGGTTTAGGAAAAACTTCTTCAGTGAAAGGAATGTCAAGCACTGGAACAGGCTGCCCAGGGCAGTGGAGGAGTCACCATCCCTGGAGGTATTTAAAAGAGCTTTAGGTGTGGCACTTAGAGACACGATTTAGTCATGAGCTTGGCAGCGTCAGCTTAATGGTTGGAATTAAAGGTGTTTTCCAACCTAAATGTTTGTATGATTCTATCATCCTCATGCAGATACCTGGGTGACAAGGACCTGGTAAAGTCCTTTCAGTTTCTCATGTGCCTGGATTCTGCCAGAAGAGGACATTGAGCCTCAGTCCAACAGAACATTTATTGATGCCAATTATGTTGTTGGCCCAAGGACTGGAGTTGATTCAAAATCCAATTAAATAAACACTTCAGAAAATTGTTGGATCAGAATGACATTGTTCAGCCCTTTGCAACATCAAACCATTCCTGGTTAACTATTTAAATACCTTTACTATTTCAGCTGTAAAATATATTTTGTTCTAAAGATGGAGAAAATGGCTAAGCATTTCTTATTCTGGTATATGGGCATCCTATAGCTTTTTTGTTCCATTTGCTAAGCTTAGAGTCCATTTCCAATCATATTTACGTGGTTATGTATGTGCCTTTCTTTTACTCTGTTAAACAGGAAGATTGTTACCTAGCAAATAAAAAAAGGCATATTATATGATAAGTAAAATCACTGCATGTCACTTTTGTGGATTTTGTGAACTTCTGTGCCTGATGTTTGGCACCCTGTAGCTCCATGTGGGGGTTCTGTTTTGTCTAGTCTTTCTTTGGGTTTCATTGATTAGGTGGGTGCAGAAGCAGAACTTCTTTGTCACTTCACTAGAAGCTGTCTGGATGGCTGCAAAGTGTATCATAAATCAATTCTGCTCAGAGGACAGCTTGCAACAAAGTCAATAACAGAGCAGGAAAGCACACATGCTATCAGAAGAGCCAGAAAGAAAGAAGGAAAAAGCCTAGTACTCGGCTTAAAAAAAATAATTGTGCTGCAGCTAGCTTTTGTCAAACACATGGTACAAGGCCACATTGCTTGTTTTCTTCCACATCCTGTTTTTAATGCCCTGCCAGTTAACACACCACCATGATGAGGATTCATACTAAAGCAAGAATGTCTCGTGAGCAGATGACAAATAGAAGGTGTTAGTTCACCTGTCAAAAATAAATTTTTAATTTCACCCTAGTGCAGACTACCCAAAACCTTGGAGGATCTGTAACTACACCTTCTATCTTTGCAAAGTTTTTTAATTCTCAGTTCTATTGCAGCCCTCTTTTTCACTTAATATATATGTATTGACATATGCCAAAATTAGTACTGCAACACTAGTTTGTGTATTAAAGCTGGAATAATTTCATTTACGCAAAACCTACTTGGGTCATACCGCTATACATCTTATTATTGTTTCTGGCCCTTCCACGTGTCTGTCACACCTGGTATTCTTCTACCTAGAGTGTCCTGATCCTGGCAAACCGTCCTGACACCCATTATATATGATGCATATGATGATACGGAGGAAGAAAAAGAAGAAATTTTCAGAAATTGATGATGTTCTGTTAAATTCATTGTCAACAATCATTTGTCTGTAGTAAAACAAGTAACGTTAAACAAAGTGTCAGAGTTCAGATAAAGTCTTAATTTAAACACCAATAATTATCCTCCAGTTAGAGACGGAGTACTGAAATCATTAGTGTAATTTGCCAGTGTCTGTGAAACCAGCAATGAAAGTCCTCTGGGTTTAACACAGATTTAAATTTTCTTATAGTTTGTTTTCATGATGAATATTAATACTCTGAGTCTCCCAGTTTCAAGTTGCTTATTTTTTGATTTTGTTCTCTAATAGAAAGGTTGGTTTTCAAAGGAAGCTTAGTGCTTTTTTTCTGGTCCCTTTGTTCAAAAGTTTAAAGATTTTAGGCAATTCCTATGAGAGTCATTAGTCTTAACTTAAGACAATTATGGAAGTTAATTAAAAGTTTAGTTCACTGACAGATAAAATAAAACTTTACACATATTCAGTCTAGAAAATAATGAGCAGGATTAGCTACCATCTAATAAGTAAAGACTATGACAAAAACACAATTTAACTTTCATCGCTGTGGTCAGAAATTGTACATTTCTGAGTTTGTTTTGATCTTTGTCTTTGCTTATTAGCTGTTATCTCTCCATAGTCATTTCCACACCTCCTTACTTGATTACCAAGTCCAAACATACTTCTGAGAGTGGCCAAGAAACAACAGGAGTTCATATCATTAATGATGATTTTCTTTAGAAGCGAAAATGGAGATGAGGCCTGTGAAAGTGTAGCCTTCCCCTCCTGCAGCAGGCAAAAAAAGAGAATTTGCTCTTCATTCTCTGCAGAGTTTTTCCCATTTCCCAGAATAGCCCGAAGGGAATTTAATTTTTTGCCTGACAAGCAGAGCACTTTGCAGATTGATTTTTTTTTTCCTGGGCAGTTCTACCATTTCTGCCTTTAAGAATTAACTCTGGAATTTGATGATTGCTCCAAAGATCTGACCAACAGGTTATACAAAACAATCTTTTTCAGCACTTTGAGTTCTAGGACAAACAAAGAAAGGAGAGATGGAGACTGCTGCTATTCTCTCTCTCTAACTTCAGCACTGCTTTCCTGAGAGCAGGAGTTCAGTTTCTTATTAAAATAGATGCTGGGAAACCATGGAGAGTGTTTTGCTTTCCCCTGCACTGTGCACCTCAGCAATAGATTCTGCCACCCGCTCCGTCTCAGTTGAGTGGCACCCAGCAGTGTCTGTTCTTTTCCAAACACTTCTCTCTCTCATCTTGTTGCAAACGTGTGACGAAGGGAGCATGAATTTTGAATGCAGCAATTATTATTCAATAGATAGGTTTAAATGCTCTAAATGCTACTTAAATCCACAGAGGAAAACTTTTTTTCATGATGGTGGAGAAAAAAGCCATTGAAATAAAGTTGAATCACTTTTTATAGAATTATGTCTCTTGAATTGCTGTCGCAGTTTGACTCTCCCTACTTCTTTTATTACAACTTAAGATAAAATTCCTTAAAGCTAAATGTCTCTTTTTTAATTGTTTCAGTTGAAAATGTGTGTCCCATATATTATCTTATACCTGATGCTGACCAGTGTAGAGAGTCCTACAGAAATACACAGACATCCAGTATGGACCAAAAAATTCCCTGACTTTGTTTAAAATATGTAGCTCAAGCCTGGAGTATCAAGAGATTTACTAAGCTATGGAACTGAATTAATTTCTACAAATACATAATTCTTTCTACACTTATGTTGACTCAGGATAGATCATCTGAGAGCTAGTTTTCCCCATCAATCCGTCTCTGAACGCATGCTATGATATGCAGGGTATTTTGAATGGTGGCTTCAAATAGAATGTCAGGTTTTGCAAGTGTTGAGGAATCACTGAACATTTATCACATCCCATGAAGCCAGGATAACTTATCAAACCTCATGACTACTGCTACACAGTGAGAAATCTTGCAGAAGTTTACCAAAAAAAGTATAATTCAGTTGTCATTTCATACAGAAAAAAATCTTTCTAAACCCTTTGTTTACATAGGCTGGGTCCTGGAAGAAAGAAACACCTTGAGCTCATGAGAGAGACAGACCTCTGCTGTACTTCCACAACATGACTGAGGTGCACTGGCGACCGCCAGGCTTCACCCACTGCCTCAAGGGCTGTTTTGATGCAGAGAGAAGGAGCACCCTAACCAATTACCAGCCCAAATGTGTGCTCAGGACAGTCTCTTTCCTGCACAATGATTTGCAACACTCCCACTAATGTTCATACTTAGAGACGGTAATGTTTTAGTGGGGGGTAAAAACACCTTCTATCATAACAGGCAAGAGAGAAGAGCTTCAAGCCAATTAGAGAAAATGGACCACAGTGAGTCAACATTCAATAGCTCATGATTTAGAGAAGTATTCACCTTGAAACAGTCAATATGTGCATTACACATGGATATTTAACCGAATACCTCACCCATAGTTTAATTAACTGTGCAAACAATTAGCAGTGCTCCAGTACAAAGACTGAAAATTCTCTACACAGCTAAAGTGAAAATGCTGTCATTCTCCAGAAGTGAACTCTGTGATTTGGCTGGTCCCACAGATTGTGAAGAGATCCTTACAGATGTCCAGGGAATCCTGCTCTTATGACACCTATTTATTGATCTGTGAAAATTTTCCAGAGGAATGGAGGTATAACAAGATGTAATAAGAACCAATTCTCAGTGGCTGGTGAAGCGCAGAAGCTTTAGTTGCATGCTGACCAACAATTACAGTATCCCACTCATTTCCTGGAAGGCAAATTAAGTCCAAATTAAAGATATGAGTCTTCTGTGCATCACACTGGATAACAGTTCTATGGCCATCTCTGCAAAAACTGGAACATCTCTTTCATTAGTCTCTGAAAATTACAATATCGATTTTTATTTTCTAATTAACTTTAGGAGGACTGTAACTGTATTTTGTTACCTTTCCAGTCCCTGCCCTTGACTTCCCAAGCAGAGAAGCAGGCCGTGCAAGGTGAAGGCTTCCCAAGAGCAGGTGGATCCCCAGGGGGAGAGCACAGTGCTCCTTCAGGGCTCCCCTTGCTGGAGGGAGCTCAGGAGAGAGCACCACAGCTTTTCCCCACACCACCCACCTGCACATGGTGCTATTCCCAGGGCTGGAAGGCAAGGAGCTCATCTTCCTTCAGGACCCACACGCTATCCAGGTAACCGGGATCTGGGAAGCTCCTGCATATTTCGGACTAATGTCACCAACAAACACTGTTCTGAAAACATTTTTAATGGCTGAATATGGGTCTACAATGATGTGAAACACCTATGAACAAAACATTGGAAAAGCGGCATGGACAGCAGACTCAGAAAATGCTGGGGGAAAGAGAGAAAGCATAGAAATATTGATCAAATGGCAACATTTTTGCACTTTTGTTCTATCACGAAAGGCTCAAGTGCAGCAAGTTTCCAGTCAGATCAGCAGGTCTTAAGCAAACATTGAAATATTTTCTTGCACCAGCAGTTTTCAAATTTTATTTTTATTTGAGTTTTCATAATTATTTTCCTGGGAAGGTACATACAGTAAATATAAGCCTGGTGTCATTCAGCTTTAGTGAACTTTATGGTCCATAGTCAATTTAGTCTTCAGAATCTGCGTGCGAGAGGTTAAAAGCTCTGATCTCACACCCTTTCGAAAAACTGGTTTGGTAAAACTTGTCACTTTAAGGGATGGACTGGCTGCCACAAGTGTAGGGACGTCTTTTGATTTCATTACTTCTCTTCCTATTTAAATCTGTGGTCAGACTGGATGAGCAGAACTCAAGCTGTAAAATGCCAAGTGGAGTTGAGAAGGCTGTAATAAAAGCATCCCCGTGGACAGTGATGGTTCTCCTTTGAGGTAAATGCTACATATCATGGGGTTCAAATACTGCTGGTGAAGAGCACAGAGAGGGAAAAATTAGAAAGCGTAAATAAAAAATAATCTCAGTCACTGTAAAGCCCAGGTATTTATTTTCACAGCAACTGATCTATAGGAAAAGCAATAGACTCTTGACCACAATGCAACACCAAGCCCGGCTCAGCCTTCTTAACCTTTGCCAACTGGTTTATAAAAGTTTAACTGCATCTGTCTGTCTCCTGTGGACCTATGGAGAAGACACATCAAGTGCTGATATAGATACTATGCAGGGCAAGAACAGAAGAAGGAGGAGGTTTCCAAAGTCAGCCACTGGGACGTGCAATATCTTCCTTGCTCTCCCTGGCTATGAATAAATCTTTTTAAAAAGAATAGTATTTTCACCTGGAAATCCCTTTACTGTGGTAGCCTGTGTAAATAAACTCCTCTTTCCCACAGATATATACTTACGGACTTGCTTGGAAGCACCTGTGGTAGATAAATTACAAGGCCCTAACAAATGGCCTTTAAATTCATCTTAGCAAAGCAGGTTAAGAGAGGTGCTGAGCCAAGAGCATCCCGAGCCTCTGGGTGCTAGTACTGTCCTGGCACCACTGCTGAATTCCCCAGTCCTTCCTTTCACTTCTCAAAACAAAAGGGTGGCATTTTGTGATTGTTTCTTGCAATAAAGTGAAAATGGTCAACATCTGAGAACAAAAAGAAAGCAACAAGCTACTTAGTGCCATGAAAAGAACAGATAAAGTGTTTTTCTTCTTGTAAGTAACTTAAGTCTCCTTTCAGAAGAAAAGAACAAAAAGCTCAGAGATACTGCACACCATGTTGTGAGTATGACCTTGCTACAGCTGTGGAAAGTCATACAACCCGAATGTCCCAAATTTTTCCTCTTCTACCCGAGCGGCAGTGGTTCTGAAACTGTTGGTAACCTGAACTTCATTTTGTGGCTTGTTTTAGTATGTATTTAGACAAAAACTAAATTATCTCTGAAAATATGTCTCTCCCACTAAAACTCTGAAATATATGAACTAATTATTTACATCCTGCTTATGAGAAAAGATCTATTTATTTAATGTTACAGTTCATTAACTGACTTTCATTTCTTCATAACAGCCAATTGAATTATTTTGGTGACTGTGTTTTGTCTGGTTTTACCTATGGTGATCAGTAAAATGATACAAGATCTCAAAAAGTCGTGTATGCAAACTGCCCTTCAAGGTACACCAATATCAAAAGGTAGTCAGTGACTCAGTTTGTGTTCTGAGCCATTCAACCATAAAAATATTACAAAAATATTAACACTTCATGACACTGATCAAATAATTTCTTTCAGTTCCTATAACTAAGTGACAATGTTACAAAATAAACCCCACAGAAAAAAATGGCTAGGAGATATAAATTAGTTTTTAAATTTATTAAACAAGTAGTGTTGTTGGGATGCACAGACTTCACAGCTGCTGCTACTCCTAAGACTGTCACTTCGTTGGGAAGAGCTACCATTCTCCCAGTGGCCATTTGGCCACTGCTCCGGCAAAGAGCAAAGTTCACACTGAGAGGGACGGCTGGGGGTGCTCTGGAGTGGGAGCCCTCTGGGGCTTTGTCCATTTGCTCAGGCTCCTCAAGCCCTCGGGCACGGACTGCCTTTCTGACTCTGAGTTATTCAGACAGAGAGATCCTAAGTAACTAGGGAAGAATATAACAAACCTAACACGTCGCTGACCTCTTTGCTGCCAAGTGGAATCCTCCCACTGCTGTCGTATCAGTGGCACAAATTAAGAGGGTTTGTGCAGTTCTGTGATACTGAACACCTGCAGTACAGAGTTGCTCTTATGTAGGGTACTGCCTCATCACTGGAATTAGTTACTAATTCTCATAGAAGTCTGCGGATCCTGAATTTTTAAAGAAAGTGCTAAGGAGTTAGGAGATGTCACAAGATGTCGAGATCCAGTCCAAAGCATAGTTTAGGAAGGTGGTTTTCTCTGCCAGGCTAAATTATCTGAACAGATTTCTCTATATACTCACATGTAACTATGTGCCTCTGCACAAGTGAACCATAAATGCACAACCTTGAGATGTCTCTTGTTTACCAATTTCTTGCTTTCTTTGTACAGACTTTTCAGGCTACTATAAATCAAGGAGATTAGCTGCGCTCCTTAAGGGACTCCTATCTTTAAAAAAAAAAAAATTCCCTTTCTCCATTTGCAAAGGTACAGAAAGAATATTGAAACCATTATTACCAAGAATAATCACACATTTAGGATGGTCTCAAAGTTGAGGTGGGCTCTTATCGAGCCACATTTCTGAGGATTCTTTATGGGGTTGCTCAGAATGGATTCCTGGTATCACAGAGGGAAGACATGGAGTTGTTTCCAAGGGAACCATCACTGCAGTCTTAACAGGACATTCTGCAGGCCAGAATGGGAACGCACCACCGAGTACAGTAGAGACAGAGTTTGAGCAAGAGAGAAAGGAAAGAACAAAAGGAAGACAGCTGGGAGAGAGGAATGATTGAATGTACTTAACAGTTTCGTATGAAAAAACCTTCATTTGCTGAGTTTGAGGAGTAGAAAGTTCAAATTCAGAGTTTGATAGCCCTGATTACTTTTTAGCTTGGGTGACTTGAGTATTACTTGATGCTGGTGTTATTTGCCATGACATCTCAGAGGGTGATGAGGATAAGAATTCAGCACATCTAAGGAAAAACAGCTCTTTCTGGCCACCTGCTCAACCACCAACTGTTCACACTTTTTTTTTTTCACTTTTTTAAGCAAATGTGCCAAAAGATATCAAAACATATTTATCAGAACAGTAAAACAACAAAATATAACAAGGTGTCAGTTTAAATAGGAAATGTAGTGGAAAGATATATTAAAAAGGTTTGAAAAACACTCCTCTTGCTTCTGTCCTTGAAAGGTAAGTTAATCCCTCCAGTATTATTTTCTAGTTCAGCAGCTCCCTGCAGCTTCCTGAGTTTTATAGCCATAGAAACCCGAAGCAAAGGCTCCCTCCTCCTGCCACCTTCAGACTTTTGCTCCTGGTCCTCCTCTTTCCTCTACTGTTCTCATATCCTCACATCCCCCAACACCTTTCCAGGCTGGGCACACTCATCGGATAGAAACTGTTCCCTTCGCTCCACAACAACCACACTGACCAGGCCTTTCCCTTCTGCCCTCATCCCATCTCAGAAGTCAGCTTAGAGGTCACACAGAGTCCTTGGGCACAAACTGGAACAAACCAACCTAAAAGCACATCCTTCTTGCCTCTCTGTTATAAAGGGAGGTGGCTTCGTTTGTGCAGGCTTACAGATTGTAGATATCTGAAAAGGAATTTTCTGTTCTATGGAAAGAATTTCTTTCCTGCTATTTTTACCATTTAAATTCAGAATGAAAACCAGAAAATGCAGTTTCTAACCTGACAGAAATTCCAGTTTTTACCTACTTAAAATAATTCAGATTATGCTGCAGCATATTTTCTGCGTGGAATAAATCAGCACATTGGATATTTTAAACACATATTGATTTTTTATTAAAATATACATGATTTCAAAGGAAGACTCAAGCATCGTATTTTAAAAATGTCTTTCCTTTTGTTTTAATCAATTTATCTTACAGCTGTCCTCATAAGAGCTCCAATAATTTAAATTCAGTTCAGGAGAGACACAAAAAAGAGAATGCTTTCAACAAGCAACAATTCCAATTGTTTATAATGTTAAAAGCAAAAAAATTACAATAAACTGCATCCAGTATTCATGAGGAAATAGCTAAATTTATAAGGTACATTATGATTTTCAGAATCAGTGTTTAGCTGTTTTCTCAGAATTTCTAAAAATTAGTTCTCCTTCAATAGGACAACCAAAATCATTAGGTCTGTTACTTCTCTTTTCTCTCTTTCCCTCCACTATTTTTAGCCATTTGTTTAATTTTCAAGGTGAAATACTTCCTTTTATTCAAGGCATCTTTCTATACTGAGGACTTCTAGGATTAAACTAAAAAGCTGCATGTTTAATACAGTGCCATAGAGTGTAACATTCTTATCTTGATATCTTATCAAAGACTAATGGGGTAGGAAAAATGGTCTTACAAATTTTCAGCAGGGAAATGTAACTTCTTGTAAGGGCTTCAAATAAAATCCATATGTGACGGAATCTTGTAAACTTAGACTTCTGAGTGCTAGAGGAGGGTCCCCTGTGCTGCATGCCTTGGCAAAGGCCACGAGTAATCCCCAAAGCGTCTCATGCCAGAGCAGTGGAAACTTTTAGGTGATGGTACAGTCTGAAGCTCAGCAATTTTCTAGTTTTAAACTCTAAGTATAGAAAACCGAGCCTGAGGCTATCCATACTGTACTCCAGCTGATACCATACCAGTGATGGCCTCACTTATTTCTTTCTGGAGATGTACTTGAAGAGAATCTCCAGGTGTGTTAAAAGCTCCCCTTTCTGGGTGAAAGTGCAATCTATGTCTGCACCATTCAGCTAAAACATTTCATGGCTATGGAAACAGCCATATTCCTCTTGGGCCCACACAGGGCATGTTCAGCAATAAGACCAACACACGTGGTTTAAAAATAGGGCCTGGGAGGAGTTGCTGAAGCACAGTATCATTCATTCTTTCTTCTGGTGATGGTTTTTCCTCGTATTGATGTAAATTAAAATGCCCTTGCAGTCATATGTCATTATCACCATTGCTTCCTCCAGCCTATCAAGTTGGTCACATGGATGTTTCCTAATCTGCTATGGAGTTTAGAGTTTACTGTAATCAAGTCAAAGTAAATTTGGTTAACAAAGATCTATCCATTAAATTCCTAAGTAAATCTGTTTGATTTTGAACCAGGCAGCCAAAGAGCTGAGCGAGAGGAGAGAAAGTACAATATCCAGAGGAGAGAAAAAAATGTCAGACAGCTAAAGATGAAGGACCTTAACTTCTGCATTTAGCACAGAAGATACCTGTGTCAGAGGTGGATGCTGCCTGCCAAAATTACTCTCTCTCTTCTTCAGGAAATTATGGATGTGTTTGCAGGCAAATAATTGTAGTTGTCTCCCCCCTTGCATCCTCAGAGCACATTTATGATGATACAAGTATGGTTTCTTGAGTGTATTATCAAGGTGCTTCACTGTATGTAATAAAGGAGGCCAAGAGGAAGCAAAGAAAAAATGTGCTCCAACACATCTCAGATGCCAGCAGAAGTCCAGTGTAACCCCTGAATTCTTTTTCAATGACAACCATGGTGATTTGCTTGAAGAGAGGTGGTAAAACAGTACACTGAACTTGGGAGCAATTCTGTGCATAAACTACAGCAGCAGTCCAGCTGCTGCTTTTACAAGACAAATGGTCTAATTATTCATAATTGTGCAAATTCTATCGTGGTCCGTTTTTTCTGGCATTTATCCGTCCCACTACTTGTGATATAAAGCTGCTCAGATTTAAAATCCATACCCCTTCAGCACCTCAGCAAAGTGTCACTGGCCGGGGCTCTTGTTCTGATGGATGATACCAGTGACAGCTGCCAGAAAACACACTTAAATTGCACACAGATACCTTGAAAGTGTATGCAGCAATACATATTACGTAAAAAGAACCAATATATATCTTTCATGTTCATCAGTTTTGCACTTGTACATTTTATTCTTTAATACCAACCCTCTAAATCAAATTTCTCTGGAGTTAGTTATTTAGACATCACTGGTATGATTAATAAAAACAGAAGTGGAATTGACAATGTCTAGATTAAAATGCCAAGCCCAACCATCAGAAGCTCTGAATTGGCAGAGATGTATTGACAGAAGTGTGCCAAGGGTTTGGGCACTGTTGTTTTTAATGCCATTATTTCAGTATCATATGTGCACTGGCAGAACATTCACCTCCTAGACCTTACTACTGAAATAAGCCTACAATTCTGTCTTTTTTCTAAACTGTGAGCTGATTGTGAATGGGTCATTTTCTTTTTTCTTCTATTGTTTTCGGCTAGCCAGTTGTATGTACCTGATTTGTAGTGAGGCTGATTTGTCCTAATTTTTAAAGCAGACCCAGCCTGCAGAGAGCTTAAATGGATCTGTGAGGCTTCCTAGACAAGACCCATCAGTGGATTTGGGAAAAACACAGCTTCTAGTTTCCTGGGAATTTGTATTTTTTGTTTAGTTTTGGTCAAAATGAGACCAACTGCTTATTTTTACTGTATTCAGCTAATTTTGAATTTAATTAATCCAACCAGAGTCTTTTCCACTAAAAACTATTCTGTCAAAACATTTCTAATCAGCTTTAACAGAAATGACAAAATCCGTGTTTCTCAAAATTTATGGTTATCATCAACGACCTTCATCTCTGCACAAGGTTTACAGTACTGACAGTCCAAAACACCATGGAACAAAACAGCGTTCAAAAAGTAGAAAGTCTGGGGAGAAGCAGCTGAGGTCAAACTTCAGGTCAGCTGAAGAGGCCCCAGATGAGCACGGGTCTCCTGGCCCCTGGTCTGGGGCCAGAGCTGGCCAGGGATATCTCTAATTAGCAGTGTAGAGATCCCCTTTATTAATGTCAACAATATTTACCTACTTAAAGCTGTGACCACAGTTAAAGAGTCACATTGAGGTTCCCTTGAAAATCCAGGTTGTTATTTTATAATTAGCATAGTACATAGACACACTGGACAAGGCAGTCTCAGCAATAGATTTAATTCAGCAGCTAAGCCTTGGCAGGCAGGGTACATCTCAAATACTCTAAAGCTGTTGATTAGCTCCTGTTAATTTTAGCATGGAAGAAGCTGACCACACATTCGCTTCGTGGTACTGCTGTATCCCCAGCAGGTTCTGCTCCTTCTTGGAGATAAATATATTTACCATTTTCAGGTTTCCTTTTTAATATTTTTTTAATCAATGTATAAATAAACCACAAATAATGCCTTCAGTCAGTACCACATAGGCATCATATATTAAACAATTCCCATCTCTTAAGGTTTCTAACAAAAATAAAGAGGTGCAAAACTATTTCAACTTGAACTGTGCCATTTCATGCAGAAGTAGACATTTAACTATCTGTTCAGGGGTTCCCCCCTCCCTCAAGTACAATTACTGTTTAATAGACTTCCATTTCTGTTATTTAAACAACCACAGGGCAATCAGGATATGCAGTGACACAAAAATAATATCATTAAAATAAAATTAATTTGGACTGGATATGCCTGACATGAGCATGCCGCGCTGGAAGACAAAAAATTCTGCTGTCCTCTTCCTTTTTATCATTAAAGTGGCTGGCTCACACTTTGGGAAAGAGTTTAGACTAATTCACCTTTCTGTCTGATAAAATTACTGGAGAGCTTTTTGGCAACAAAGTAATATCCACCAGTGATTTTTGAAAAGTTTATTAAGAGATTGAGTATTATGAAGTGATGAAAGAGCAATATTGAAGTAAAAACACAGATTGGTTTGATAGCAAAGCTATAAAATATTTGTTTAAATGGTAGAGAAATAACTGTTACTTTGAGAGGTGGACTCAATTCCTTTGCAAAATTTATGTCTCTTACATCACCTATTCATAAATACTTATAAATATTAAAATATGCATACAATTTTTTTGGAAGAAGCTTCCATTTTAATAATTGTGTAGCTTGACTTTTATTCTTTGAAGATGAAATTGTGGGCTTCAGGGATAGCTTAGCTTACCTTTTATTTCTTTTCTAGACAAGAACTCAGCCTAATATTTGTTTTTATTTCCTTTCCATACAATATTCATACACATAGAGTATGTTTCTCAATGGAAATGTGGAGCACTGGCATTTACACCAGTGTGAGCTCAGGGGTGTGAGAGCAGCAAAGACAGAAAGCTGCCTGAGCGTCTTCCAAGTGAGCAAACTGAGTAATTTCTTGTAATGTATTTAATTATTTTTCTTAAATTACATAGTAGGCTAAAAAAGCTTCCTTATTCTTGTATTAAATTTGTTGACAATCAAACGCTACTATAAATGGTTCAGTTTAATTTTGAATTCTACTCAATAAATGAGATATTAAACAGCCTAGATAAGAAAAGTTGCAGCATTTTGTGTTCAATGAGCTTTTCAGTTGTGTAGTAGGAAGAAGCAACATAAAAAAGTTAAAGAAAGTACATTTTCATGTTTAAAATAGTTGAAAAACGAGGACCAATATGTTATGTCCTAAACACCTGCAATTTCTATATTTCTTTAAAACACCACCTGCTGTTTTCTTTATTTCTATGGGGACCATTTTGAAGTTCTCTTGTAAAACAATTTTTTCAGTTCTCATTTCACATTATGGCAGACCGGAACAAACTTGTGACCCATCTTGGTACGGGTATTGCTGATACAGATTTTCAATCTCTGTTTTTTATGCTCTCTTAGAATTGTATTGACAAAGTAAAGGTTTCTGGCCAAGTATGGATTGGGTTTGGGTCCATGAGAGGTGACTATTAAAAACAGTGACTTTTTTATTTTTGTCAAAAGTGCTTCAAAAGCTTGAAACTTAAATTTACACTCAAAGTTTACATGAAATGGAAGTATTAAATTAACCATCAAATAAATCAACTTTAGGTAATATATTAAACTTTATAAACCACTAAACAAAAGATCAAGCTGAAATCTTGCCCTCTTTTTTCCCCAGTGACAATTCAGTGAGGTCTGTGGAGGATTTCCAACTTATTTTATGACGTAAGCAGATGAACACACTTCCTAAAACTGCTCTCCAAAGCCCTGTTGGAAAGACAATTAAATGCACTGGACAGTGATCTACTAACATATTTCACACATAAGAACCTGCATAAAGAAATGTTTACATTCCTGAATATGATGTAAGAAAACTATTTTACCTGGCTAGGCAATCTGACTATAGAAACCTGAAATACTATTTAAGAAGATGGAAGAAAAGCAATCCATTTTTTTTCCCTTATTAATGCTATTTCTACTTGTAGATTAAAACCAACCGCTCTGTCCTTGAAGCGCAGAGCTGGGTCAATGCTATGCTTGACATTTCTGTGTGGAGACACCTGAAATAGATCTGAAAGTGGATATGATCAGGCTTGCTCCATGTGATGCTGCATCTGGCCTTCCTACCTAATCCAAGAAAATCAGAGTACCTAACCCTGGGTGTACACAGCTGCTGGCACCCCAGCACTCGGTCTGTTTGGTGACAGACAGGCTTCCTGAAGAAAGCTCTGTTTCCATTTGTCTGCTTTCCATAGTAAGGGCTGTTAAAATGGGATTTTGCTATCTTTATAAAAGAGACAGAAACAGAGGGATAGAAAGATTCCAGTATCTAGGCCTGCCCCTTGCCCTAAAGGCAGATGTGGATTCCCAAGTTTTTACTGATGGGTGTTTACCAAGAGACTTCACAGCATTCCCAGCTGATCTATTACTTACTGCAAACCATCTGAAACAAGCTCAAAGGTACAGAAGGTAAATCAAAATTCTGCTTAGAAACCTTGAGGAAATCATGATCTGCTCTAACACTTCATGAACGCTGTTGATATAATTAATGAAATCCATACGCATTGCGTATATAATGTATATATAATAAACCAGTAACATGCTAAGGACCATTATGTGGTATTGCAGATCACTTCACCACCAGTCCTAGCCTTGGGCTGTCTTTTAGTCGTGGTCTACAAACACAAAGACTGTCCCCGCCCATGGGCTGTCTCTTCTTTTTGCATTGAGTGCAACTTCCCAGCAACAGACCAATCAGCCGGAGAGCAGGTGGGCAGCATTTAGGATTTCAAACTGGTAGGAAGTTTTTGTGAGATTTTAGTGGAACCATGGAATTGAAGGACGAGAGAGAGAACTTTACACTTATTTGCAGATAAGTCCCTGCAGGTACGAGAAGCGATGCGGAAGAAGCAGGAAGATTGTTTTAATGGGAATCCAGCAATACAGGAGGCGGATGGCAGGGAGTAATTGAGAGACAGACAAGTGGATTCTCTGTAATGAATGGGAGATTATGTAAGGAATGATAGGGCAACAGTAAGAAAATGGGAATAGAATGCGAGCAGCTTAGAAACTGATGGTGAACAGCTTGTTTTTGATTAGATTAACCAAAAGAGAATCACAGAACTGCTTATAGAAGACTTATAAATGAAGAAGTAGTATGAGAAATAAATCTTCTCAATATTTTTTTGGAATACTGGGGAAAATACAGAAGATAACCTTTGTCAAGTATCAGCAAAAGAATACTTTCAGTGCTGTACATAAAAAAGTCTAGATGAAAATTTCACCTGTGTGCTATGAAATAAAGTCCATGTTTTAGTTTTGTTATTCAGGGAAAAAAAAGTCTGCAAAAGTTATCCAACCTGTGTGCTGCAAAGAGAAAGAACTCGTAGATAATATTTGTAGAAGACTGATATGATGCTACTGGTGATATTTTCTGCAATGATTTAAAAAAAGGTAGTAGGATTACTTATGTCAATTAAAATTAAGAGTCTGTCTATCTGCCATGTGTTACTAGGGGGAATAGTTTGTAAACATTAGGAAACCATCTGAGGCACAGGACAAGTCTGAACAAACCAGCTGGGGAGAAAACTTTGTGCTTCCTGATGAGTCTTATAGATAGAAAACTGAGGGAAAAAACTTCCACTAGTTTTAGTGTATGGTATTTTCGTACTTTTCAATGCCAAACTCTTTTCTTGTGTCACCTATAATGACACTGCTTTGGAACACTAATATGCTCACACACTGCAATTATGTAGGAGTGATTATCTTAAAGAAAAATAAATTTTTGAAGCTTTATCAGCCTTAAAGATGTGCTGATTTCTAGTTCATCTAAAGAAACATGTTGGCACAAATAGTATTTTTCAATCTGTTGCTTCTCAAGTATTTTAAAATATTTTTAAAAAATTAAAAATATGTTTATCTGAATATGTTTTGTTATTGTGTTCACTTAATCCCACTGTAATATTGGGCATTTTAATTCCAAGTTGCAAGAAACTATCAGTGAAATAAAATTTGGTAATATGAAGAAATGATATTAATAATGCATTGATGTTCTATTTTTCTGCTGCTGGTGAAGCAATTTAGTCAGTATGCAAAGAACTCCAAACTATCAAGTTCTCACTTGATATTTTCAGTGGCAAGAAAGTACACTTGTGAGGGACTAATTCTGGAGAGGTTTCATTGCACCAAGGAACTCTACAAATCTAAATGGCCATGAGGACCATAAGAATTCAGCACAAGAGCAGCATCACAAACACATTTTTACTCCTGGCTATTCCTCCTATCCAACAGGACTGGAAGACAAAGACCATATTTCCATAAAGTGGTTATCAACGTACAGATATTTTCAGAGGCTCCACAGGCTCCAGTCCTCCTCCTGATACAGACTGATCCTCGAGCTCCCAATTGTTACTGGAGAGTTTCTATCCTGGTTTCTGATCTGCACTTGTTTACAAACAAATCACAAACTTGATGTTTTGTTTTAACACACATTTAAAGACACATTTTAAACAGTTAAGCTTTCTTCATTTTAACAGAAAATGGGCTGCTTCAATCTAATTGCTTTGGTTTGTTTGTAGCATTATTTGCAATTCTAATTCTAGCACTGCTTGCAGCTTGGAGAAACCGTGCACTGATAAACTGGTTTGATCCCTGCATAAAACAGAAGTTAATCCTTTGTAGGGTAATGGAGTGAGAATTTTTCCTAAAAAAAAAAAAAACCCTGAACTATAAAATGTGAGCTTTACATAGGATAACTCCCTGAGCAGTTTTCTACTGAAATACCAATACCTTTACCACATGAAATAATGTGCATGTATTCTCACCCTTCCATATTCCATGAGGTTCCTGCCAGGACCTGTAAAGTCAGTGCAGAGGGAATACATGGAATGGTGTTCCTATTCTGTGTACAGGCTCTTAGTGGAACTGGGCCTTCATGAAAGGAGTCCTTACAGGAGTTTAATCACATCTAATCCAGCTTGATAAACTTTTACAGAAGTTTATTGCAGCACGATCCTTACAGAGGTATCTTGGTGACACCTCTACTCATTTTGGCTCCAAGATAAATGAACTTCAGTGACTTTACTCAGCAAACAAATCCTGCAATTTTTTTCAAAGCACGACTCTCACCACTTTGACTTCATATTGTGCCATAAGCTGAAAGAGTGCATCTAAACACTGTGCAAGCCATATCACCTCCTGAGTTGTTTAACAAATTGCGTGGTCAGCAGCTCCAAGATCCCACTTTGTGCATAATTAACATCAGTAGAGGTTAATTACAGCTACCCATTCAGTGATGGAGCAGAGGGTAAAACTAATCTGAACAGTTTAATTATTAAAAAAATTGTGTTATATAGTCAATGTGATAATCACCATACAATAGAGTTTATACCTTTTTAAAGACATATTCTGAAATTTGACCTATTTTTTGCAAGATTTATATGCAGTTAGTTTTATAAAATATGTTGTTAAATCAGGTAGATAGGCTGTAAATACTCATAACCGCTAATAGGAACACAAGCAGCTGCACAAATAATACAAAGGAAGAACAGGTCAGTGATGAACCTTTAACATCTGAAAATAAAATTCATCTAAGTTTTGTTGTGATGATTCAGGGGTTTTCACTTCACAATTACTGATCTTCAAAGTGCAGTCGCAGTGCTTTATCTATTAACCCTCTTCTTCCCACATTCTTCACCCCAAGCTAGATGACTATCAAGATCTAGCTTTTTTATCCCTGTCAAAAAACTTGGGTCTAAATTTTGCAATGAATGTAAAAAAATAGATAGTGCTGTGTTCCTTTTTAAATGCTCTTGAAACCCTCTGTACATGGAGCAGGTAAATGTTACTCAGGTAAGCCATTAGAGTATCTTCAAAATGAATTTAATGCTTTATCTCTTCACAGAAAATGAAAAAAAAAAAAACCAAGCATGAGAAAAATGAGAGGAAGGAATCTGTCTTGCAGGTCCTTGAGAGCTGATAAGACTAGATTGGCTTCTTAGTGCATGTAATTTTTCCATGGTTTTAATTGTCATCTAAAATTTCCAGTCAGTCCGTAAAATTACCTGGTTCATCTAGATGCAGGCATGCAAGGTGCTGTGCCAGGGATTTATCATCAAAATGAAGTAATCCTGTATTGCTATTGAAAGACTTCTTACACTAAAAAGGTGAAATTATTACAGTGCTGCAAGATCCTTCCTATGGCTCTTCCAATTTGCCATTGTATCTGTCACTGTCACTAACTTCAAACACTGCATTTTGAGAATGTTACTGGATACAGAGGAAATGATCTTGAAATTCTCTGAGAAAAAGGAGATAACACTTCAAATGTGCTCAGTCAGATAACCAACTCAAACATTTACATGTATCTCGTAAATTTTGGCTTCCGAAGTAATTTCACTAAGAACAAAAAACTTCAGAAATAGTTTTGTGAAATACTGAAACAGATTTCTCTGCAGCATACTGAAGTGGAAACACAAAATAGGAATATTCAATCCATGTTTACATAGGTCTTATTTACAATACATAAATGACACATGTTTAACAGCAGGGTATGATGGCTCCATGGCTGCTGGAGGGTGTGCGCAGTGCCCTTGTGCTGACCGCACGTGGTAAAACTTTACAGAAATTACAGCATGGGGGAAGGCTGTTAAAGAAATGACTCGCAGAATTCCTAAGGAAACACTATTGATTGATATGTCTCTATCCAACAGACTACTTCTTTGATATATATTTATAGCAGGAAAATTTTTCTAAGAATGCAGAGCTTATTTTGCTGACAATGACATCTACCACGAAATAATCTGCATGCTTCTGCAAAAAGGGTTTGCAAAGTTATTTTGGTACTTTAAAAGTGATGGTTAATGGCACACTTAAGAAATACTCCCTCACCTGGACTGATTTCCAAACTTTGCGAACATATTTACAAAGAAAGAATTTAGCTTTTTTGTTCCCCTTATAAAGGCCAGGAGCTGCCTTGAATCTGAGCAAGCAGGTTAGGCACAGGAACTGCAGGAGAACCAGTGAATGCTGCTGGCTCCAGCTTTCTGGCTGCTTCTCACTCATGTAAAACGTCTGCATTTTTTCTCCCATATAGACATTGCAGAATAGAATTAAAAGGCATTATTCCCTCTTTTTTCCCCCAGTTCTTGCGTTTCACAGGAGGAATGGGTTAGGCTGACATACAGATCACAGGGAAGTCAGCTTATGGTAGAGGAGCCTAAACTTGTGTGATGAAGAGATCTTCCTTCTGGTTGAATAAAACATAACTTTTCATAGGAAAATATTGGCTTATATTCTAACAAAATCCTGGGGAAAAAAAAGGACTAAAACTAGTCTAAATTATTGAAATAAAATATTTTTATTCAAGTCTCAGAAATTAAATATTTTTATTCTTGGGGGATAGGCATGAAAATGTTTAACAATTATCACTGAAAGGAAGCACAGAGCACTTTTTCTCCCCATAAGAGCAAAAATGGAACAGTAGAACAATACAGAATCTCTTTTTTCCATGGTAGGAAACCTAACGGAAGTTTTGTTCCCCAGCCAACATCTTTTACTCTTCCTACATTCTTCTAATCCACTGGAGCTTACTTGCACAAAAGAGCAGAGTTATTCCACAGAATTTGGAATTTAAGATGTAATTAACTGGCAAAATTTCCACGTAGTATAGGGCACAGAAGCAACTTACAAAACTGCTAAAAATTGCTAAGAAAATTCCTAGCATGAGCAAAGCATACTCCTAAATTCCTTTTTGTGCCATCCAGATAAAGGAGGATGTGATTTACAAGGTACCATTTGTTATTTTGGTTTCTATATTTTACTTATTAGTTGTATCTGTTACATTCAGATAACAGGGCTACGTCCCTGTCTTACTGCTTGTTATGTTCTTTTAGAAAATACTACAAAACCTTATTTCAAAGGATAACTTTCCACCGTGCTTCTCGCTGCCACTTTCCAATTTAATTATCACTCACTAATAAAAAAGTAAACCAGTAAAAAGTAAAACAACAGCAGTAAAAACCCATACTCCAAAGAAAGTTTTCACAGCAAAAGACAAGAGAAGTAGTAGAGGTCCATAACATTTGCTGGAACCTTTACTATTGCTTCTGGCTAAGTGGAAGGAATCTGGAAAACGAGGTAAACACAGGCAACCTGACATCTTAAAGTAAATTAGGGAACAAGGGGTTAGAAGGCTACAAATAATTTCTAATAAAAATCAAGAACGAACTGCAGTACTGATTCTTTTTGCAAGGAAATAGAGAAATGTGTAAATTCTTAAAATAAAGAAAAATAATTCATCAAACTCTCTTCAAACACATTTAAATTCTGACTTTACATTGTGTTGCCTGAGGTTTTCAAGCACTGAAAAGAACATGTTGTGGATTTAGGCTTGGATAGTGCCAGCCCTTTCACAATGGGTCTTAAAGGCATGGCTGGCTTAGATACCTGCTTGGCTTAGGGCCCTAATGAGTTAATTAAGCAATTCACGGTGGCTGCACTTCAGAAAAGGACAAAAGCAAGTATTAAACCTTAGCTCATTTTTAAATGCTCTAAAGAAATTAAGGTCAAATGCAGTACTTAAAATCTTCAGTGGAGAGCCACAGGAAACACAAGGTCAATCAGTTCCTTGGATGTGCTCACATTTCCTTGAGGGTCATCCTGGAGCTGTGTGGCCCAGGGCTTGGAGAGGCAGCTCCTGCCAAGGTACTGCAAGTACAGCTGGGGATGAGCTGGCTGGGACAGCCCAAACCCATTTGCTCAGGTAAATAATGCTGCCCAGGGAAGCAAGCATTTAGATGGGGAAGAGGCAGAGCACGGAGCATGACACTCCCCAGAGCACTGGAGGCGCATTCGCCAGAGCAGATTTATAATAAGCCAGATGGACACGTGTTATAGAGAACATGGCATGGAATTCATGCTGAGCTCTCGTCAGCTGATAGCTTACCTAATTTTGGAGTAAGCAAATAGCTATTATCTAATTTTAGCATTTCTAGCAACTGATATTTAATAATTTCTCTCTTCTACCTACCCATTCACGCACCTTTTACGGTTTTCTACTATGTATTTTTATAGTATTGTATTTAAAAAAAAAGTTTTCTCTTACCAAACACACTCACAGAAGGCAAACCCTATGGGCAAAGTGGTAATAAAATTAAAATTAATCTAAATAGAACTTAATTCTCTGAAATCGGTTTTGTTCCATTGCATTTAGCAGTCTGAAATAAAAGAAACCATGGTTTATAATTAAAAATGAGATCTAATGGAAATTGAAAAACAACCTAAATTTCCACCAAAAGGGGGGGGAACCAGTTTCCAATATGAAAATTTGTCTTTTATCGTATCATTAAATAGCAAACATTTAATAGGATGTTTTGTGGAATGATCAAAGTTATTTGGGAGACAAATAATGCATAAAGCCCATGCATGACCTGCCCTGAAGAATGCAATAACCTGCTTTTCAGTGCTTATAGGATGTAGCTGTCTAAATGAGCAATACTTTAAAACACTGTCATGGACCATGATGTTTGGAAGAAAAGTGAACAAACACAGCTAAAAGCTTTAGGAATTTTATAAGAAAGAGTGTTTGGTGAACAAGAGGCATTTCTAGAATTACAGAATGCATCCAGGATGCAAAGCTGGAGGACAGAAAACACCACAGATTATGTTATGTGAACTGGCAGGAAAGTCACAGAAATGGATACGAGCTGTTTTAACACTCTAGCCATTTGGGACTCCTCAACAATTCATTCTACCTGTCTTTCAGGGACTCTGCCAAAAAGCTTTTCATTCTTCTGTCTACTAAAAGCTCCAGCAGCTGTACCTCGGTGCATGCTCCAAATAGATGTATTAGATACAGCTAACAAATCTCTGGGCAATGGGATGGAAGGGAGCAGGGTGCCAGGAGACAGATGAGATTTTAGGAAAGAAAAGGGGAAAGCCATATTGAAAAAAATTTGTCAAAAAAATAGTGTCAATGTTTTCACCAGGGCTGCAGAAACACACGGATTTTCTCCCGGCACAGTGACAAGACCCCATCCAGAGGGAGTGAAGCATCTCAGGGCCCACAGAACAAATCCTGTGAGAAGGACTGAAATGGTTCATTTCAGTTTAAACTATGCTAAACTTTCTTTTCCCATCATAATATTGTTTGCTGCTTCACATCTCTGTCTTAGACAAACTGGTAGGATGCCCTCCCTGCTGGAAGACTCATATGAAACATCCCATTACTGGAGACTGGACCCTGTAACGCTACTCAAATGTTGTGAGCTATAATAATGACCATCATCTTGAACCCTTAAATGGATTCTACATAGCTCATTAAAAAGCTCTAATTTTTTCTATGTGAATTTTTCATGGTCTTGTACAACCACCTGTGTTTTTCAGGGACATATCTCTACCTGATCGCTGCAGGTGTTTCAAGCCTGATCCAAAACTACTGATGCTGATAGAAATCGTGGAGTTTTAAAATTCCTGTTAAAAAAAAAAACAACAAACAAACCAAACGAAACAACAAACTAGTACTTTACTCGTCTTGAAAACAATATTGACCTTTGTTTGGCTTTTTAGCCAAAACATCACTCCTTTATGAAGTCATGACAGACGAAGAGCTATTAATTTCCAGATGGGATGCAGGATACATTTTGTAGATGAGCCTGACTTTGTAGCAGAAGCCTTTAGTTTTAGAGAAACTGTAACATATTCCAGTGACAAGATTTAAAAGCCAATTCTTATATTTTTTTACTTCTTTTTGTTGACAGCCACAGTCATCTAAGCCCATTACTGACTTGGCTATGATATTTGATAGCTTCCATTTACAGGGTTCACAAGAATGAAAAATTCTTTGTGTTTAGCACAAAAAATGAAAATGTTAATTTCTAGTTTCAGAGCTGCTTCTCCCCCTGCCCCTCCCAAATTTCCTATATGCCCTCCAGAGCAGGAGTCAAGTGACTGACTTATGAACGTCTAATTCCTGCAAATTATGCTTTTAGGAGTCAGCAAAATAAATCTCATGGCAAAAATTCTGAAACAGCAAGACTGCATAGCTCATTTCTGTGCCTCTTCACAGCCCCACAGGACGTCACTGAGATCACACCCCACAGCATCAGAATCATCTCCCTTCATTTGAATTTTATCGAATTTTCTTTCCTCTGTCTTAGTACTTATCATAATTGCCTTACAATGACTTTTGACAACTACTGTGAATACAGGGAATATGGGCACTACAGTGGCTTTTACAGGCCTAAAATCTCAGGGCCTGCCACCACGAAATATTGTGCAAAATAAGAAGGGAAACCCTCTGGTTTGCAGCGGAGAACCTCAAGCTAGCAGGTGGTTCATCTATCTGCAATTTTTTTGGTTTTACCCCTGGGTTTCTGGATGTGCCCCCATTATTTATAGCCGTGCAGTTTGATGCACAGTACAGAATTACAGTTCAGATTTGCCTGCTGCAAAAAGTTAAAGCCTGTGGTCCGTGACATCTTCCTGAGGAAACAGCAGAATTAAATCAGTGAAAAGTGATGCAATGCTTTTAATAGCGTTTAATTGGTAATTGGATGTTCTAGGAGTAAACAACCGTTAAATAATATTGATGAAAGGTCTGTCAAAAGATGAATACATTGTCTGATAAGCAACTGTGTGGGCAAATATTTCAATTGCTCCAGTCTAGTCAGACACGCTGTGTCTGAGTAATTCCTGAACCTGGTCTTTTAAATCGAGCTGGGCTGGTTTCCAGACAAAAGCAAATCTATCCTCTGGGTTGCACAGCTAAAGACCTCAGTGCAGAGCTGTGATCATTGTTCCTTATGTCATTCGCCATTCTTTCAAATCCTGACGTTTTATGCTACAACATTGTTTTTGTTGCTGTAGTTTTAATCCCCTAGAAATGGCTATATTTAGAAAGCAGTGGAATAACAAAACTACTGTACAGGGTTTTGCTTCATCATTATGGATTAGGATTTTAGTTCTCCAAAGCTTCATATGTGGGATACATCTTTGCAGGATTTAGGAGTTACTCTTCAAATGTTTGTAGGACTCAGTCACAGATAAACTGTAACTGAAATTTTCTTAGTCTGCTGGCAAAATTAAATAGTTGCTATGATCTATGCCTTTAACGGAGAAGAAAAAGAGTGAAAACTTTCCATAGATTTTCATTACGATCATATACCTATGTTCAGTGTCGTTTTATTTGAAGAGTTCACACTCGTGCTTACAGTTATAGCATCTTTGCAGTACTAAGACCAAAACTTTCTCTTTCCCCCTCAGGGTTACCAACCACTAATAAATACATAAACAGAACTCTCCAACCTCAATTGTTGCCGATTTTAGACAGGGAAGGTCAAACACAATGTTTGTTCACCTAATGGTATGTGAAAGCCGAAGGAGCTGCGCCTTTACATTTGTCATGGTTACAGAAACTCTGTTTTAAAAATCTGATGTTGTAAGACATAAACCAGTAAGAATGTGATAATACCCATGTGGGGTTTTTTTCTCCTAATCCAAGATATTATTTGAGTAAACACAGAGCTATATATATTACATTTAAAAATATTTCTTAATATTGCTTAGAATTTTTTGGCATTTTTTAATATAAAAAGCATTAACATAGCCTATAGATAGTAATTTCAGTATACCTTTTTCTTGACAAAATTACTAGAACTAGCAAGTAAAGAACAAAAATCTGGACTAAATATGCTTTTATGCTTAAGGATATGTACCCATCAAAAGTTTTGCAGGATCCGAGTGGCTTGGGTGTCACTTTTAGAAGTGACTCAGATGTTTAATGATCTGTATGTCTTGGACTTCCAGGAAGAGTTAATGTACTACCCAAAGATACATGCAATTCTAATATTTCCTTTATCACAGAGATGTAACTCTTTACATTGTATTAACATGCCAGTAAGACAGCATCCAGCTGGGATGCAAAATAATCTTTTCTTCTCTTTATTTCTAAGATTGGAATTAATCCCTGCATTAGATACTGACAGAATTTATTTTGGGGATTAAATTTGCTCAAAGCCTTTGTTCATAGGAAATGCAGCTTGTGATACAGAGATGACACTAAGCATTATCATAAGCTAATAAGAAGACAGAGATAATAAGGACCAAATCAGTAGAAACAAAATTTAAAGGTAAAATTTCCTCTGCCTGCCAATTTTCTTTCTTTTTCTCTCCCCTTTTTCCCTTGTACCCTTCCTGCTCTACTTTTGGATTCAAACTCATTTCTTCACCAGGTTATTTTAAGGAGTCGATGAAAACCTGATAACCCCCCTTTGCTAAGGAGGCGGAAGAACTAATTGCTTTTTGTTCACTATCTGGGCTGATGGGTGAGAAAGTAAAACCCAATTCATCCAGTAATTGCTACGTTCATGAAAAACAGCATCAAAGCCTTGATGTGTTTTACTGTTGTCTCTTGGGAAGGCTCGGAGTCTAATTCTTATGCTGATATGGCTCATAATATAGTCCTCTGACTCTTCTATTTGCTCTTGCAATTACAAGGGTTCTTATTCCATTGTGCATATTCCTCTGAACTAAGATTAGCTTAACTGAGCTTCCTTTGAAAACCTGCCTACCCATCAAATGCATCAGGCCTAATGCATTCTGCAGCCACGCAAAATCAATGAACAGCACAATTTTCTGCTTCCTGCAATGATCAATAGGATTCACATAATGGGTGGAAAATTTTTAATCATGACAGCCTAGCATCTAGCTGGCATAAATCTTCCCTGCATTATAACCTCTCCATTTCCCACTAGTGCAAATTTGCAGGTATTGAATAATATTTATGTAGCAGATACATTATGAAAAGCTATACAATTAGAACTTCACACTTCAGTGATGATAGGTTGAGATCCCAGAGGCCCATTTCCGAGACAATGTACTGGCTTCCATGTTCCAAATGCAAAATCCTTTTTTCCTCCTGGAACTATGATTTTTGCTGAAACTATACTCCCCTGGATCAAACCTGACATGGCTCAGGATATGTGAATTCAGGTTGACAATAGCTAAGAATAAGTACATTTGAATGAGAAAATAATCTGCCACCAAAGAAACAGTTCCTGTCCCCAACACAGCTTGCTTTTCCACCTCTGTCCTGGCTCAACTCATGGAGCTGCACTAATCTCTTCCCGGGCTATTCCTGTGAAAAGCCACCAGGGAAGAGCAAAATCAACTGGTACTGTCCTCATTGACAAGGTGACCTGAGGCACACTTGATGTTTACAGACTACAGTCAGCTACCACACGTACTGAAATAGAGAGAAAGGAGGTAACTCTCCTTTGCGTTTTTTAAATAAGAGTCTACAAATAAATGCGGAACTGCAGTATTAAGGGTTCTAGCAAAATTGTCTATAAGCCATGTGCATATTTCTAACTTACTGTTTTCTCAGGAAAAGTACAAAGGAAACTTTCACTGTGAAAATCCAAAAAAAAATACTTAGGTGCCTAGAAAAAGTTTCTTAATTTTAAATGTCAGGACCACCCCTATGTTAGGGTATGCCACTGCCTTTTACTGCTCTTTGAGTCTACAGATCTCAGGCTTTGCTCTTAACTGGAAAAGAGGGGAATATCTGTGGCACAAAGGCTTAAAACAGTCAAACAGCAGCTGAACTTCTGCAAGTTACCCTGAGACATAACCCACCCTTCTGCCTGGTTCTGCACCTCGTGGGTCCTGCTGCCAAACGAGAGCAAGCAAATTACCTGTTACAGACTACAGTTAGATAAATCTTTACAGTCATGTTCTAAGAATGGATTTAATTTTCATCATCTGCCATTATGTTATAATCACAATCCTATACATGCTTTAGCGCCAAGCTATTTTTTTTGTCCTTTCTAGAGTGTTATAAGAATATCTTTATGACTCCTTATGCTCAGTGAATCAGAATAATGATTCTTTTTGATCTTAGCACAGAGCAGGTTTCACTGGGTACGAACAGAAGTGCCAGCCAAATGTGAACTGCTCACATCTTACACTGGTAAATAATATTCAAAGAAGTCAAAACATTGTGTCACTGCTCAAGTCTGACATTTGCTTCTTTCGTGAAAATGAGAACTTGGCAGGGGACAGCACAGTTTTAGACCATTCTTATAATAATCACAAAAATACAACTGAGAAAAGCAAAAGGTTTGTGATAAGCACTACATTACCACACTAGCACAACTGTAAATGTGTACATATTTGCAGAGGTTTAGAAGGAAATATTCTCTCCTTCTAATTTTTGAAAGATTTTTCTGAAGGACAAAGTATTAATTTGAAACTTACAGTGCAGACACATGAATATAATTACTCAATATAGATATAGGATTATAGACTGAGTGCACTAAATACCTACAGATAGCAGAAAGCTTTTTTAATATTAATATGGGGAAAAAGAGAAAGAGGCAGAAACTCAGTGAACGTTTGGTGATGTGTTCTGCTGTTACTTCTAAATTCTCAGATGTAATTTGAAATAAGAAATGAAAGGTCTCAGACCCTCTTTAATCAGAACATTGAATCAAAACTGTACAACCTCAAAATGTCTCCTGTAAGCAAATGTATTTCTTGGCCAACAGTCTGTGTCTGAAACTGGCAATTCTTTCTTCAACATTGCTCTCTGTTGGCATATAGCATGGGGAAGAGAATCTGTCTGACCCATGTCTCTGAACTGGGCACAGATGAAGGTTACACGGCCACTGGGATCCATAAGGAATTAAATATGCAGTTTTAAAGCCAATATAACAAAGGGGCTTTGGAATCCTGCACACTGTCTTGACTGCTTGTCAGTAGATATAATTTATACGGTGGTGTATACATATGGTATTTAGTCACTCTTCCATTACCTGTTTTTTCTCCAAAAGCTCTTTTCTGCAAGTCAGGCTAACTTTTAGCACATAAAAGAAAATAAACACAGCACTAACCAAAAGAAATACATCTGACTGCTGATGCAAAGACTCTCCGGACCACTCACTGCAGACATTTAGACTAGTCTGATTTTCTGATGACACTAAATGACTGACTCTTCTGGATCTTAAACTTGGCAAATTAATGACTCTAGACAGGCCCAAGATTATAAAATCTACACATTTGTTGACAGGCACAAACATTTTCTATAATCTTAACTAATAAGTTATGTAAGAAATGAGCAAGATTAGCACCATTTAAATTAAAGGTCTTAAGTTCCACCTGTTGTCAATTACGCTATGTAGATATGGCTGTAAGTACTCATAGCACTTAGAAAGTTACGTGTCCTTTATAACAATGTCCCACTTCACCTTCTCATCTTGTTACTACTTAGCTCACTGAATTATTCATGTAAGCATGAACATGCACAAATACACACATACAGACATTAGAGTTACTCAGGCTACAAACGTACTAAAACCAATATATACCTGTCTTCCTCTTAATTTCCCCTTAGCATTAAAAAAAATTGCAACATTATCTTAAAAAAGTGCAGGATTAATATTTTAAAATACACTGCTAGCATCATTCCTTCTCTCCACACTCCAAGTAATCAAAATGTTTTACCCTCTTTTATGTTACACATTAATTGAGGTTCCACCGGAGCTGGAGAGCCACAGTCTAGACAATATAAAACACCACACAGAAATGACAGTGCCTGCTGGAAAGACTTTATGTTCTGGTAGTCCTTTTTGTCATTATAACTAATTATGTAGGACCAAATAAGCCTGCAATATTAGCTCAGCACTCAGGGGTTCCTAGAAATGGATGCTCCCTGTGATGCGGTGGATATTAGAAAATGCAGTTTCACAGTTTTGTTGTCAGCAGGGTCAGGTGGTCTATTAAATACTGTCAAGGAGGAGAAAGGAACAGAAAAGAAGAGCAAGTTTGGTAATACAGCTTGGCTCTCACTGGCACTTTCTATTGCTCTTTCATTTTTATTATAGTTTATTTCTAGGTAATGATATACGAACAGAAAGAAATTTCAGTCTACAGCCAGCTAGCTCAGTGAGATGTTTACAACCTGTCTCAATATACAGGGGACAGGGGGAAGTTTTTTCAGGGAGGAGAAAATTTCCTATGAATACCATTCTATATTAACTTCAAAAAGTAGTTGTAGTTTAAAAAAGAAATATCTTTTGGGGAAAAAAAATAAAAATTAAACCTTTTCTATTTACATTTTTCAGATTTCTATAAGTCTTTGAATCCAAATCAAATTATTTTTCAGGAATCCTAATACTTTTTTATAAAAATCAGGTAGGTTGTTTTCCCAGAAACCTCATTTTCTTTGCTGAAGATGTTTTTTGAAGGAAAACTCATTCTTGCCAATAACACAAAAACATATGAGACTGTTCTGAGTACTGAGAAATATATAACAGCTTTCTCTTTCTTAGATGTTTTGTCTTTGGTAGAAATTAAGCTGCACTTTCAGTAGTTTCCAGGCAAGTAATGGGTTTCTGTTGTATTGGTACTGCCAGGAGTGCTGTATTGTTACTGGTGATACTTTCTACGAAATGTTAAAAACTATGTTTATTCTCACTGAGCATGAGATTCACTAATAATCTGGAAGAAAATCTATTTCTCCTAATGGCATATCTGTGAGGTAACAGCAATTATACTCAGTGTTGAATCCCCACATTTCCTTGATTACAGTGTTGCCAGTTTCCTTTTCCTGTAGATGAAGCTGAGCTTTTACCGGCTTTGTGAACTCTTGAAAGTGGGAAAGTATGAAACAGATCTACAGCTACATCTGGGTTCCATTTAGAGCAAAATACAAAGATATTTATACCTGTAAACGATATCAGTGTGCTATACAAGTTACTAGCAGTAGAGACTCTGGTGCTCCACTTTTTCACGGCCACTTTTGGGGAGGATGAGATGATTGCTGTCATGAGGGAGAAATCATCTAAATCTACAAAGAGCCCTGCAGACACAGGCAGGCTCTGCACAACCAGTGGTTCACACTGGTTCAAGGTATTTCGAATCAAGCAGTCAAACAAATCTGCTCCAAGCTGAAGAGCATGTGCACAACACTTCTGACAAGAATGTAGCAACATGTCTTCATTCCTCTGTTAACCACAGATTTGTGGCAGACCTACCATTTATTCAATTGCAGCTTGGTTTTGTTCCTCTGGGACTGACATCTGCATGCTGTTCTCCCTCATACATCTGCAATGCCAACTTCTGTTCTCCCTGCTGAGCACGCCCCTTTCCCTGCCATCTGCCTTGGCTCCACAAGCCACTCACCACTGTTTCCAGGATATCGTGGTGATGCAGAAAGGAACCCTGTTCATGTGCCTCACCCGCCCGTTGGAATAAACAAGATGAGGTTCAGGCTGGCAAGCACAGCCAGGAGATGATTGTTCCACTCTGGCATTTTACATTTTCATACACTGGGAAAGCATCTATAAATAGCCTTTGAAAAACATAAACGCTTTAGTATAATGGGATTCATGTTTAATATGGGCAATGACTTCCCTTCCCTTAGGATCGCAATTAAAATGTTTAGACAAAATTAAACTGCTTCTTGGGAAGATACAATGATGCAGAGCACAATATTTAAACAAACTCCCAGTGCCTGACAGAAAATGGCTCTTTGCAATCAAGCTCCAAAAGAGGAGACAACATAGCTGTTTATTATTGCTCCATACGCTGATAAAATATGGGCACTTGAGCACCAGTATCACAGAAGCTTATAGAAAAGAGGAATTTCTAGACAAAATGACATTATTTGTTTCTGAAAAACAAATTGGTAGTTGTCTGAGGCAAGTTTGGAACATGTTTTCATTATTAACTAGCATCATGTGATTAGTCAACTCCAGCTTTGGCAAAACAGATTTTCATGTACAGAGAAGTTTGATAGAAATTGCTGCCTGCTTATTATTTGAAAGAAGCAGGTTTTAATCACAGCGTTTTCTGTCCTTGTAAGATCTTTGGCTCTGGCTGTAAAGCTCTTGTGCAGAGTTCAAGCAGAGAGAAAAGACATTTGTATAATGTTTTTATGAAGCTCCAGTTAATCCAGGAGCTAATCAGGGGTTGTTTAGCCCTTGGCACAAACTGGGATAATCTCTGGGCAGCTCTCACCTGTGCCCTTGACAATAGCTTGTTACAGCATATCCAAATTCAGGTAATATTTTAGGAAGACAACTTGGAGTTTTTTCCTCTTTGCTACCCTTGCATTTAAGAAGGTTAGGAAAGACTGTTACAATATGTGTTTCTTCAGAACCCTTTTTATTCCAGGAGATGAATGGCAGGAGATGATGGTGACTAAGAACAAGCACAAAGGCTCCAATTCCATCAGATATTCAAGACAAAATGATCTATGTTGGACCATCTTAAAAGGACTATTTCACACTTTCCAAGTCTTATCTGGAAGTATATGCTACATAGTCCCAAAAGATATCTACTATTCAACTTTTACTATTTAGTTAGTTTAAAGCTTACTATTCTGGTTACTCTAAACTACACTTTTTCTTTAGTGCTAGAAGGATTAAATTTTTACACTTCAGTCCAATTATTAGGCCTAGGTAGGTGACAATATATATGATTGCTGAGAAGATAATCATGCTAGGGATTTAGATCTCAGAGAAATTCTGAATTGTCTATACTACTGCCAAGACCTAATGAGAAGAGGAAACAGACACAGCAAACAGAGACATTTCTGGTTTACCAGAGCTTTTTAATCTAAACATCATGCTGAAAAACTGTAGTCCTTGTATTGCAAATAAAGAATTTCAGGACCTGTTGATTTCTTTTGTTAGTATCACCATTCTGTCAAAATCTATACAGCCGTGGAGATATATACCAAACACCCAACTGAAATCTGTAATTTCTATAATGCTTTTCTGTTTCCACTTCTTTTCCTAATTTTGATTTTGGTCATTTCGTGCTGTGGGTGCAACCTGTCATTATCTATCCGTGGTTTCCATCATTACATGTCCTTCTTTAATTAATATGTATGGCCATGGTGAGATACATTCTCAATGCCAGCTTCTGACTGATTGCCATGTGCCTTGACCTTGTTGACCTCAGCTAAATTTCCTTTCCAGCTCTTAAATACCAGAATGCTCATAACACACTGGAGCCTTGGAAGTACAGTGAAATCTGTTTTCACAATTTTAGCTATCTTGGTTCCACCAGAACTAGAAAGTGGTATTTCCCTCTTGCACATGTCAGCTGTTGGACGCTTGCAGAGCTCTCGTGAAGCCATGCTGAGTGCAAGGCTGGTGCAGCTTGAACCCTGAGATTAAACACAGCTTCACGGTGCACGTGCCTGCAGAGCTCCATCGATCCCCCAGCCCCCTCTCTGCCCTCCCTGCAGTGCAATCAGTATCGATAAGATCAGTGCAAACAGAGCCTGTGTCAAGCTAGGCTGTGTTCACTCTGGTAGGAATATTCTGCTTGTTATAACTCATCATATTTCACATCTGATTTCTGCTGGCATCTTGCCCTCGTGGCCAGAGGGGAGCGCCTGTGCTGCCATCTAGGAAGGGCTCAGTGCTCCCCAAGTGCCTTTTCTTGCAAAAGGCAAGAAAAAAAATTATTAAAACTAACATGACAAGAGATTGCTAACTAAAAGTACTGAAGAATCATTAAAAATTAATACCGCTATTTTGAAATAAGGAAATATCTATATAATACATTCACTTTCTGCAATATCTTAGGCTTTGTCCAAGTACACAATGAATCTCTTTTTTCCTCAATATTTTCCTGAAAATCTTAAAAAACTTCGCAGTCCAGACAAGCAAATTTTAAAATTCTGATAATGTATGCAGATTGTATCGCAAACACTTTTGTAGACTCGATCGTGAAATGCCTGGTATTTTCCATTAATAAAAGCAAATCAAAATAGAGCAAAGAATTTTGAGGACAGAAACTATTACAACTACATACATACTCTCACTTCCAAGCAAAATATTTAAAACATTACACAATTCCAATTATTCTTCAGTCTTCATTAAAAGAAAAGAAAGAATTCAGCATAGATAATAGCCACAGCCTAAACCGCGGATTACAAAATAAAAAAGTCACATGACCAAAGGAACCCTGCAGCTTGCTCATAACACAATGTAGGTGGTTACTGGGTAGCCAGCTCCTGTGGCTCTACTAAATATCCCTGAAGTCCTGAAGCCATCCAAGTTTCATGGGCTAATATTGAGGGATTTTGAAACGCAGATGCAGGTAGCAGGAACAGAGGTAAATTTAAGAGCAGAGTCATTCCGAGCTGTGGCTGTAACCTGCCTGACCTGAACTCCAGCATGAATTTTATATGAATTACACAAGTATATCAGCACACATGCTACCAGTCCCTTCCAGAGCAATCCCTGACACAAACACACACTGACACACCAATCCCACGGCTGTTTTGTGAGGTACCAAGTAAATACTGCTGTAGGTTGTAAAGACAGGATTTTCTTGTGCTACCAGCAATTTTCTCTGAAAAGTCTTCATGGAAACCTAGTGGTAGGAATCTGCTATTTACTAAACTCCTAAACATGCTATGAAAACAACAGCCTGTATTCAACAAAAAAACCACAAAATGCAGAACTGAGAGGGATCCTCCAGAAAGCATAGCTTTAGTTTCCATTTTTTATGATACTTTAAAAATAATAGAGGTGTTCTTCAGCAAGTCTTTATGAAGTGACAGTAATGGTTTTGTAAAACTATTGCAAGATACGTTGGATATTTCTCTGGTTAAAGAAGAAATATTATTTTGAACATCACTGGAGTAATAAATGTCTATACTGTATGTATGATTTCACTTATTTTAAAATGTGATTTTATATGTTGAATAAGATATATAAGCTAAATACGTTAAATAATCTAACAAGGAATTTGCACGCATGCAAAATTAAATGTATTACAATTACAATGTATTGCAATTTAACTTTTAATTTTACAAGTGATATCTACAAAACAGAATGACCTCTCGAGAAGTCTCATGTTACTTTAGAGACAGTATCTGTCTTTGGTCAGCTATGTTGATCTAATGATCTAAAAAGGCACACTGGTCTTTTACAGCATACATTCTTACACAAAAATTGTACATCTCTACTTTTAAACAGCTTGGATCTTTTATAAACAGAGAACAATATGTTACTAAAACCTGAACAAAAAAGAAGTCACATACTGTAAAGACATAATATTCCCAGATTGCAGGAAACCCCTTTTCCTGTATTACTTTAAAATTTAAGATGAAAGGAAGATTTGGTTGGGGTCAGGCTAAGGCTGGAACTGACCACAACATTTCTCAGTTAAATTTGGTATGGGGTTCTGCTAACATTGCCTGTACCACTGGTGCATGGATTGCATTTGACTCATCACACCATCCACCTTGTTTTCAACAGGAACAGATGGTAGAGAGGAAGAAATGCAAAGCAGGGCACAATGAAAGTAAGATGGTTTTCCAAAAGGAGTAAGCTGTCAAATGTATTAATATTTCCTAACATTTCTTCTCCAAATTAGCAACTGCTAATTTGGTTGCTATAGGGACAGTACGTAATCAGGAATCGAAGAGAAGGTGACACACACAAAGACTGGTGAGTTACTGTAGCACCCAAGAACCCAGAGGTGTCGCAGTCCTATGGGAGAATGGAATAGAGGCACAAAATTTCTTGATCAAGTTGTGTGCAGTGCTGTGTCAGTACTGGCAAAGAGCTGGGCTAGAACATTTCTCGCAGGATGGGGGTTACACACCTCATTGTGTCAGGACCAGAGCCCTCAGTGTTTGGGAGACACCTCACAGGGATGTGTAATGCTACTTAATTCCTGTCAAATCTACACCTATTATGTTAAAAATAAGGAGTGCCTCAGAAAGAACTACTGCTAACATAACTTTTAAGAAATACTACAAAGTTCTTACAGAAAATACTGGACTAAATTTTGAATGAGTCATGACAGTCTGCTGAGGAACTGAAGCAGATTTTCACAACAGCCCCTAGACACCATCCTGATTCTTAAACAGTCAGAGCACATATTCGGGTGAAGAGCAATCACAGTTGCATAAGGTATATATAAATAATATATTTTTTTTGAGAAAGCAGAAATACCATATTTTTTTCTTTAATCTTATGTTCTTCAAGAGTGACTCTCCTTACGATAGTCTGATTTCAACAGAAAAGGAGCTTTCTTTGGCTTGCTGGGTTCCCCCAGTCCCCCAGAAGGGAGGTAAGTCTACCTCTTTTTGAGTCATTAGATCATGGTTTGAACTTTTTCAAATGGCCATGCCACAGCTAAAAACTGATTAGGTTATTTACCTCTTATTTACAAAAAAATTAGGCCACAATCGTCTCTGCCCCTAAAAACTGTTGTGCTAATCTACATCCCATGACCATATTATCTATTACCCTGAAGATCGGTGAGGAACCTGAAAACTGCCTTCATATGGTCAGCAGAAATATCTCCTACTGAAGAGGAATAAAGAATTAACGCAGATGGTGAAACTCTGGGCCCTCGCTTCAGCAAACAGCAGCATCAGTGACGGAATCAATCTACACCTGTAGCCATGAATCATTTCAAAATTCAAACTGCTTGTGCTAGCCAAGAGCAAAGAAACTACTGATTCTGGGGAGATCTGCTTCTAGGGAAAGGTCTGAGCTGAGAGTCAGGAGTCTCTTCTGCTTCCTCCACACTCGTCCAGAGTCAAACTCTGACACAAGGTACAGTCTGAGCTGGTCCCAGCCTCCAGATGCAGAGGGAATGAAATAACACCAGATAAAATGTAACGTGGGTCATAAATATAGTCCTCTCATAAAATTTTAACAAGTACAGGATAACACCACCAGAGAAGACTGAAGAAGAAAAATTAAACTATATGTAGAAGGAGTGACAACAGACTACAGGGAAAAAAACTCCAAAAAACTAAAACTGTACTACATAAAGTTTTACATACGTACATATTTTGCTTCCTAAAGTCAGAAGTGTTAAAAATCAGACAGAAGAACCCTTCCAATATGTGAATACTATGAAATTTAATTACTATCTTTCAAAATGCAGAAACTATCTCATTTTATTGTTAAAACATTAACAGTGCTATTTACTCAATACATAAACATTGGTCTGCTTGCACTAGCATATCAATCTTATGCATAAAAGCTTTGATCTTTCAGTAATTGCACTTAATATTACATCTACTCAACTGCAAAAGCAGCCTGCCCAGGGCTTTCTTCGTTGTTTTTCAGTCGGAGAATATTATGGGCCAAATTGAGTAATGCAGATTTAGAAGACTGGAATTTTAGTTCACAAAAAAATGCTCAAAACTACAAAATATAGTAACTGTAATTTTCAGACAAGGGTTGACTCTGTGTTTTCTTCACATTTTTCAGAGAGAAATTTCTTTGTTTAAATCAGCCTGAAATTATTATTTGGGCATTACTCTGAACACTGCATTTCCCCATCACACCTGAAGTTTATAACCTGACCATCCCTTTGTTTCAGCTGATGAACAGCAGTGAAGTGTAATTTACTCTAACATACAGAAAACCATGAAGGTGCCCACTGAGCTGGTTCCAGGCTTTCTGTGAGCAAGCACCACCCCACAGAAACTGGTAGGACAGGCTGTGCGTTGATATAAGCAACAGCAGTAACTGGTTGGAGAGGCTGCAAGTGATGATCTTATTCAAAGTTCCTTAGAAAGAGAATGTGAGAGTGATAGCTGTACTCAAAACACTTCTGAGGTATGCTCTCCCATCATGCAGCAATTTTGGGATCAGTTCTGTTCAAGTACACATCCAAGGAACTGGCTTTCACTCACTCTCTGTAGCCAGAGTGGTGATGAAGCACCCCTCCCTCACTTGCTGCAGTGAATTCAATGTTTTGTGGTTTTTTACTCTCTAGGAAGGTTATTATAGATCCTGCTATGTTTATTGGCAACTTAGATACAAGTATACCTGGGTCTTTTCGTCCTCAGTCTGTCAACTCAAAAACATGGAGCAAAGATGGTGGCCTAGCCTTTGCCCCTTGAAAGTCCCATAACCCAGGTCTTTTCCCAACGCAGACCTTCATGCTAGAAAAAGAGAGTAATCCTTCCCTTCTTGTGTCTCTTCCCCACTTGCCAAACACTTTTGCAGACCTTGGATTCTCTATGTTACTGCAGCAGGGCACTGCTTTTGATTCACACTTTAATGTTTTATCTAGCATAAATAAAAATTGGGAAGATTAATATACTTTACACAGAAGAAGGGGGCTGTAGATGGGAAAGCCATCACCAAAATATGCAGGAAGTATATGCTTGCTTATTTTATTGCTTCCTGAGGGCTGCTACTCTCCTCCCTTCCACTCCATCAGTACATAAATTATGCTTGTGCTTCCTTACACCCATTGAATACCAAACTTCCCACCGCCTTCCTTCTCATGAAGATCATGAGCTAGAGGAGCAGTAATAGCCACATTCTTAGGCTACAATAGCAACATTTAGAGGTATTTGTCTTTTCCGTTTTCTGACAGATCCATTACCAGTTCATTAGCCTTTAGTGGGTAGAGATATTCAGTAAACAAACGAAAGTAACTCCATTTAAGAGCTAGTGAGCTAAATACAGCTCTCCTGCTTAGCCTGCTAATTAGACGGAGTGTTGCGAGTGCACACAGAAACAGAGCGACCCTTTTGCCGCAATTTTAGAACATCTCATCTTAAAATTCCTGAAAGCCAAGACACAAAATTAGGTTTCTTTGTCAGAGTGTCAGTGGCTACAAAGATGTGAAATGGAAAACCAGTCCAGGAGAATTTGTGCTATTTCATCTTGCTGTAGTCCAGAAAATATAGAGAATATGTATTCTAAATTCAAAAGATCATTATCTTCCTCTTCCACTCTATTCCCTTGCTAAGGTGACAGACTGCTCCAAGTACTACAAAAGCATAGTAGTTTAAAGGCCAATCTCTTCTTATTTTTAAGCTTAAAAACACTTTAATAGGCATACAGAAGGAGTGGCACATGAAAGTCCAGTCTTGATACGTGTGATACAATTTATTCTGGAATTAAATAGCCCAGTATAAAAGCCACCATACCAAGCAAGAGGATACATCATTACTTGTCCTTCTTCACATCCTTTTGTCTACCCTACATTCAAGTTCCTGTACTGAAACCAGGGAGATGATAAATTTCTTGGACAATAACCTCTTTAAGATAATTACATTAAATCAATTTAAGTTCATCTACAGAATGAGACTTTACCTTGGCCAGAATGGGGGTAAAAATGACCTTTATCTTTTCCAGCTAGTGCACATGTCAGGAGAAACACAATTTCCATAGTAGAAATGCAATTGCCAAGCCCTTATTGCTAATAGACATATACTTTTTTAAAATTTTTTGAGTATTTTTCTTACCAGTACTGTTTCTGTGCCCCATCTGGGCAATAAGCCAGGCTTCTTCTCAAAGTTTTAACAAGAAAGCAGGTTCACAGCCTGTTTCCCCCTAAGTCATTGAGAGTAAGTTAGTTATTATCCAGAGCCAATCTAAGACAGACTCAAAATTAATTAAATAGCAAGAAATTGCAAGCACTATTTTAGCATAATTGTTTTTACTTGAGGTGAAGTTGGAGTCAAAAATGATGATTCAACATGAGGAACCTCAGCTTTTTACTTATTTCAGAAGACTAAATTATGTTGTTGGTGGAGATGCTGGCTGTGCTTTGACAAAGTATGATGTAAATGTCAGAGATACACATTTTGGGAAGATGTGTTATTGCAGGGTTCTGTTGTAAAGATGCTTTTAAGAAGCTGTTGTCTCTTTTCCTAATTGATCACAGGAAGTGCATCTCTTGGAGAAGCAGTGAGAGCTGGGATCAATGACAGGCTAGTTTAATGCAGCTCTTAACAACAACCTGCAGAGATTAGGAGGCTGTCAGAAAGATAACACCGGAGATTTATAGATTGTTTTCTGAAGCCATTCTCAGCTCTCATGGGTGCTCTGTTATGTTTCACTATGCTGGGATATGTATTATGTACTCCCCATATAGATCCAAGCTGTAGTTCTCATTTCTGGAGAAAATAGCATCGCACTTTTATGTGCTGCTTGACTCCCAACTCCCTGGGAGGGCAGGAAGATGGGTGTCTGGAAGGCAAGTCAGTTAAGTAGTTAGAATGGCTCAGGGAAATCTGAGTTATAGCTGCAGTTTCTTCTGTCACTTGAGTAGGGCATAATGGGCCTAATTCAGCTCCTGTAACACCACTAAATCGATGGAGCAGCATTATCAACAAATGAGCCCCCTGTGTGCTGAGTCGGGGCTCAGGTGTTGCAGTGTTTGGGTTTGAAGATCCAGCTCCTGAAAGGCACTTGAGTCCTCGGGGAAGGGCTCCACTCCATCAGGGCAAGGAGAGTGGCTCTTTTCTCACATATGTAGCTTGGGGAGAAGTCAGACTGAAGTGTGCCAAACAGAAGGCAAAATAAAAGGTGCTCTGCTAACACAAGAGGGGATCAGCACTATTGATTTTCATGGAATTAGGCTACCCTGCACTAGCTGAGGATCTGGTCCCCTTCCCTCTGACTGAATAATCCAAGGCCAACACTGTACTGAGCTTCCCCCAGCCCCTTTGACATCTATATAGCAGCCTTTCAGAGACATTTTTATATTTATGGGATTTGCCTGTTGTAGCTTTAAAGACATTGCATGTTTTACCTAATATAAAGTGAGACAGGACTATTCATTGTAATTATTCCTGAAGATCATTTCACTTGTCAGTAGCCAGAAGAGTGCAAAGTAAAAATGAATTACCTGAACAGTCACTATTTGAACAAAGGGCACTCTGGTCCAGGCAGAGGAGAAATTCTGGATGTGCAGGGAAAGGTTACTCCCTCAACAGCACATAAATCACAAAGATAAAACCAGTTAACCAATCCTTTATGGAATATTAGGAAGACTTTCCTATGACTTTTGGTTTGTTTTATTATTTTAAATCAGGAGTAGAGAGATCTTAAAAACAGAAATTTAATGTATTGGGCAGTCTCAGCCCACAGATTAATCTACACTTTTCCAGCTCCTCAGAGGACCTGCCATCATTTTCATAAATAGATGACAAGGACAAAGATGGACAAAGCTAATTAATTTAGTTTCTCATGAGCTCAACACAGTGTACAAGGTGATGACTTAAAACTAAACCTCAGGAGCTAAATATACATAGCAGCTAAAGTGGGCTGATGTGATTTCTTAAAAAACCTGAGGAATTGCTACCAGCTTCTACATGAAATTTGGATTCCATTTTAATTAGAGAGTATAGGAAAAAGGGAAAAGATACTTAAACATTATTTTTCTATTTTGTAATTTAAATCAGAAGTGTTAAGCTGAGTAGGGGCACGCAAACTAAAGTGCATTTTTAATAGAACTGGCACTGAAAAGTAACTGGAGGAAAGAGGTGAGTCAGTAATATTCAACTTACAGCAAAAAAGGAGTCTCATTATGTGGACTAAATGCACAAGACACTTGTTTTCTCGTGCTGACATGTGGATTAGTTTTAAGGCATGCACCGTACAAAGGTGGCCTTTCTATCTGTGAAATGAACAATACTACACAGTACTGAAGGAACTAAATCCATGAAGTTATGGCTTAAAATACGACTTGTGTGTACCATAATACCCTTGAGAGAAAAGTTAATGGTTGCTGGGAAGACAAACATCATCACTCCGGCATCCTCCACTTCCTCCTTCATCCCCCAGCTCCGTGGTCTGAACATGTTATGGATACACATATAGACACGATATGGAATATCCTTTGGTCAGGTGTCCCACCTGTGTGTGTATCCCCCCACAACTTTGCACACTCAAGCCTCCTCATTGGCCAGATGGGGGTGAAAAGGAGAAAAGTATTTGACTCTGCAAACCTTGCTCAGCAACAACAAAAACATCCCTGTGTTACCAACTCTGTTGCCAGCACAAATCCAAACCACAGCCCCATAATAGCTATTGCAGAGAAAATGAATTCAGACCAAAACCAGCGTGGGGCACAACCACACAAAGATATCCAAACACACAAATGTCTAACAGATGTTGAATACAAGTCCTTCACAGCTTGGGCACTAACTGAAAACAACTAGGAGATTAGATACAACATTAATAAATATAAAACTAATAGAACAAATGCATTGGATAACATCAAATGTTGGGCAGATGACCACTTCAGTCTAGTAAGAGGATGGAACAGAATATGGAACATAGACAATTAAAAAACAAAACAAAAAACCAAAACCAACCAAAACCCAAAAGCAAACGAAAAAACACAACCAAAAAACAACTAAAGCCTGTTTCCTGGGTGTAGACAGTTGAATTGAAAAAGATGGGAGTACTCAGTTTAGCTGAATATAAACCATTAAGCCTTTGTTAAAATCCATGTGGCAGACAGATTTGAAACAGGTGGTTTTTTTCCTCAGCCTTAGTTATATACTGAAAGCAAAGACTTCTCTATAGCAGCTGGAGAAATGCAGTGAGGAAAGTCTATATCTGCACTATATTCACATGAATTTTGTGTGAAAGAATTCTCCGAGGCTAGATAAAAAAAGGAATTGTGATTGTGAGAGCATCTGCCCAGGAAGAGGCCCTTCAGAACTGAATTAAAGCAGCAGGAAATATGGTACTAGAAATTTAAGTGAGGAATTTCAATATTAAATACAGTTTCAGTTTAAGACTATAAAATTATTATAAGTGTTACAGAAGATGGAAAATGCATGAGATCAAATCATCCACAAGAAGTTCAAAGACTGCATTTTATACGGATTTCAAATTAACAACAATATTGAGGGGTTGTTAAGGCTCATTGTACTCAATAAAAGAAATATATGGACCTGCATAAATTGAAGGATTTCGTGTTAATTCCACATGGCTTACAGCAGTAAGTATAAGAACAAAAGAAGATGTACTTCTGATGCATTAGTTTATTGAAATCACTTTACTAGTGTATACTATCAACCAGCAGCTTGATCACACTCATCAAGTAGGATTTACCTGGCCTGTGATATCTGTCAGTAATGACTCTCACTCACCCAATGTTTACAGCCTAATGTAAAACTACTGCCCTGTAGGCACCAGCAAGGCACCTCCTAAGACTGACCCCTCCTACCAAAGCTGGCTGTGGAGTCACACCTATATTTCCACCAAAGCATGAAAACAGAAAGCCATTGTTGTTTTGCTTTGTGTGACTCAACTGGGCTGTTTAGAATAAGTGCTTATAATACACAGTCAGCTGAGATGCCATTGCAGAACAAGAAATATATTTGGCCATTTGATGGCAGTGTTAAATTGTGCATTGCAACATCTTTTTTAGGTTCAGGTTTTGCTCTTAGGACCGTACCCATCTCCTGCACCTCTCCTTCTAGGGCTTTGGATTCACAACTTAAACCTCCTTTTTTAGTATATAGATGTCATGGAAAAAAAAAACCCCAAAGGCAAAAAACCTGTGAAGATTAGGCACAGTGTGGATTAATTTATCTGGAAGAATGTGTTGGAAGTATTGCTATTTAATGTTTGAAGATATCGTGATGTTTTGGATGACTTGAAGTCCCTGCTACAACATTCTGGATCATTCTATCCAATAAAAAACCAAACTCTTATGTAATTTGTAGTCAGAAATCGTTATAAAAAACCCCAGCAATGTTAAAAGAAGCTTTTTTCTCCACATATGCAACATTACACATATCATCCTGTAGGGATAAGTCTAGTAAGACAAGGAGGGTTTTCATTTCATTCTTGTACAGCTCCAAGATACCAACATCCAGGACTCAGGACCAGTTGCTAGATTTAAACACATCATGTCACATAAAATAGCAATTATTCACTTCTAGACAGTCTCTAACTACATTTACAGCTCTAACTCCAGTCAGGACATCATTCAGTTGAGGGAATGATTCAGTTGCATGTTCTAATTTTCACTTGTTTTGTTTCTGCACATTTACAACAGGCGGCATTGTCTTCAGATTTATTAATTGCACAGAATTACTAGATTAATCAGTTCAGGAAGAGGTTTACATACAGCCTGCAACCTCCAAGAGAGAAGTTATTGCATTCATTTACTTTGATCTCACTCTGCATGAAGACTCGCAGTCTTTCCCCGGCATGCAGGTGAATGCAGAAGCCCATGCAGCAGCAGGGACAAGTTTTATCCCATGCTTTTCTTCAGTCGTAATTGATCCAAGCAACCAAAATTATTCTACAAATATCCTGAAGTTTAGAGGGTACTCACTTTGAAAAACTTCCTCCAACATTCTCACTTGTCTGTTACTAAGTAGCATTAAATCCGTTGGTTCTTATCTACAGAAGACCAGGAATAGCAAAAATAGGCCTCTCTGACTTTCAGTCTGGACAATGGATGCAATGAACAAGAGCTTAACCATGCAAAGAGGTCTCTGAAGTACACTATTTTGAATTAACTAATTTCCGTCTGTGGTGGGTTGGTCTTGGCTGGCTGCCAGCCTCCCCTCCAACCGATCTCTCACTCCTCCCTCCCCAGGAAAAACAGGATTAAAAAAAAGCTCATGAGAATAAATAATGACAGGGAGATTAGCTATTAGTTACCATCAGAGCTAAACACACTCAATTTAAAGAAAATTAGTTTCACTTATTGACAATTAAAATAGAGTTGGACGGCAAAAAAAAACCAGAAGATGCAGAAGATATAAAACACTTCCCCCCATTCCTGTCTTTCCAAGCTCAATTCCACTCCCTCGTTTCTATCTCCTCTCTCTCCCCAAGTGGTACAGTGGCATTGGGATGAGGGTGAGAACCCAGCAGTACCTCTCTGCAGCTCCTCGCTCCTCAGGATTCTCTCCTGCTCCAGGGTGGGCTCCTCTCCATGGGACACAGCTCCCTCAGGATAAACCAGCTCCTGTGTGGGCTCCTCTTCATGGGGAACAGTTCCTTGAGGGATCACCTACCTGCTGTGTCACAGAGCCCTCCACAGCCTGCGAGGAAAGAAAGAAAAACAAGGAAACCTCTACTACAGAACCTGCTTCTTCTCAAGCCTTAGTGATCACACTACCTTTTTTTAAATTATTATTTTACTTTTTTCAGCTTCCCCTCTCACACTAGAGCTCAAGGCTTTTTGCTTCTTTTTAAATAGGCCCCAGCACCCACTTACAACAAGAATTCTGCCCCAAACAACCACCACAAATGCAGCTCAGCAGCACAGGCACTAAGCAGAGCTTGGGCTCTAAAAAATCTGCTGCATGACCTCTGGGGTAACCCAGGGCAGTGTTAGCAGTGATTGCACTCACCTGGTGATAATTAGAGCCCTCATTAAAGGACAGACAAGACACAGGTGGTGTGATTTTTCAGTTTAAACTCTTTCTTTGAGGGAAGAAAAGACCTGGAAGGTCCTAGTTCAGCTATCCCTGGCTGCACAGTGCTTATCTGTTACTGAGGAGAAGCTGGCTTGCTAACTCAGTGTGCCTAACACCTTATATTTATTGTCTTAAGCAACAACTCACTGTCCACTAACATGAAACATGGGTAGGAGGAATATAATAATCAGTTTTCTCATTTTGAGTTTTTACTGAAATAAACCTCTGAATCCATCATGTTTCTGAATATCACCTGAATATTTACCTCCTTCTACTGTCCACCTCGAGTGACCTATAAAATCCAGCTAGAGAGACCTTTCTAGTTGATAGGCTGCCTTCAGTTTTAGAGCTTCCTCTTTTTCCTGGAGCATCAAATATAACCAGGTAGGACACTGACCTCAGGCAGTTGTGGTGAACATGGGAAGACACTGCAATCATATTAGCAGCCCCTAAATTATTCAGAGCACTTTCTGGTAAAATGGTGCTCCAGGACAATGAAAGCAAAGAACAATTCCCAGCAGATTAGATTTTTTTTCCCTGTTGCTGTCTGTAATTATTTCTAACGGATAAGTTATTTGCTATGCAAGCTTACCTTCAAAAGCACGCTTGTTTAAAAGAGAAAGAGGAAGAAATCCTTTGTAGGGCCTGCACATGATTAAATGGCTTTAACAAAGCATAATGAATAATAATGACAAAGACCTGTCAATTGGAATTTTAAGCATTTTGGCTTGTGAATTAGAAGCGCCAATGATATCAAGATGACTACATGTAGCAAATAAGTGGGTATTTTCCAGTGCTGCCTATCAGTGAATATTACAGATAAACTGTTACTAGTTTGCAAATTTCTGCAAATAACACTTCTTATGTAATTTTAATGTACTCACAGTACAGGGAAAAACAGTATGGAACTGTTGTCTTTAGCAATATATTCTGCAGATCTCTGAGAGCTTTTACAACCCAAGAAAATGATTGGGGTTTTTTTCGGTTTCTCTTTTTTAAAAGGGACCTTGGTCAAAAGTAGCCAGACAAAAGTACATGTGAGTCCCAGCCCTACTACGGGAAGAGTGACTCAAGAAGAGGTATCTGGGTTTCTTTGAGTGATGGATGGTGATTTTTGCCATGTTCTGTCCTAAAAGCTCTATGCAGGAAGGTAAATATTTGCATAAAAGTGCACAGAATGAAACACTTTTTAATTTCACCATCGTATTATTATCAGTTATCTCGCAACCAGGATTTGATATAAGGTGTGCATTAAGTTAGTCACTTCTTTAAACTACTGCATGGTAAACACTGCTTTCTGGAAAACGCCTTTTTGCATGAAAACTTTGTTTCATTCCAGAAATTAATTTGGGGGGAACTGATTTTTTTTTCCCCTTTATTTTATTTTTCTATATGCAGATGCCTAAGGTAATACAGCCCTCCTAAATATGTGGTTTAATTTTCCTCATTTCACTGACAGAGATAGGGCAATATAGGCGAAATGAATTTGAGAAGTTTTCCAAGTTATGCTTATACCTTTCATCACTATCAGCTTCAAAATTAAACAAAATAAGAAGTTATACAAATATTTAGCTATACTACTGTAGCAGACAGGAGCTGAGGAAAGGACAATAAATGTCATAAAACCTTAGTTTTCCATCCAGTTTTCCTTGACAAAGATCCTTTTCTTTCATACAGCCTCTCTGTTCAGGAAGGCCCATGGAGAGGAATGGCCAGGCATCTATCACTTTATCACTGACGACATTCGTTAACAATGTCACCTTTCCTTTAAACCCAGAGTTTGCTCTAAGAAATCTATTTTTTGACAATATACTGTGTGGCCAAGGCAATTTTTAACATCTATTACTCCTGTGTATTGTGTTTGAAATTGATAGTGCTGAATGTGTTACATTTCTGCTATCAGATACTCATTGTGGGAGATAGAAATACTGTGAAGGCCACTAACATCTCATTGAAGAAAAAGAACAGAAATCTGATGGCTTTCCATTGAGGGACAGCTGCTCAAAGGGAGGTTAAGTAAGCACAATATGTTGGATACTGCTTTTTCCCCACTGGAGAAATGTGTACCAAAGTACTTCAGAGCTTTCCATCAGATTAGTGTTCTGGTGTCAGTGCTGTAAACAATTTCAATAGGATGCTGGCTGGGAGGAGTGGAGAGAGAACAGAAAAGAAAAGGAGGAAAACAATAGGTGGGGATCTTTTAAAGAAAGTGACAATTTTTTTTACAATAATGAACAAGCATACATATTCCTTCTGAATACAAATATTTAGGTCTGTATAGACACCTTTCCATTAATAACAAAGAGCAGTGAACCAACTGCATATGTGCCAAGATTTTGCCCTGTATTTTAATAAATTGGAGCAGATTCCCTGAATTTAAGCAATAATCCTGTACTGACTTAGTTTATTTTCTGGTGTGGCAAATCAGCCCTGCTTTAGCATGTACATCAGTTGTTCCAGAAGCCAAATCAATCAGACAGTCAAGGTGGATCTGCCTAGATCTCCATCTAAAAGTGAACTGCCCAGAGCAGTCTTAAGTCATTGACTCAATAGCCTGGTTTTATTAACAAATGAAGTAGGGCTCCTCTCTTTGTAATCAGAGGACATTTGGCTGCCTGAGGACACAGTGTCCTCCTGCGACTCCTTCATCTCCTGCCTCAGCCTGAAGCCCTTGGCAGGACCCCACTCTGCTGAACTGCTCCACACAGAAATAGCCATCTCCTGTTCTTCCAGTCGTTCCCTTTTCACACGCGTGCAAACTGAGAACCAGCCAAGTGGGAACATCCTTCACACAGCCTGATAAATGTTTCTACAGGCTTCTTAAGAGATAAGTACTATTTTATTAAATTTTCACTCTACTAATATCAGAAGATTTTCTAAGTTAAGCACTGGTCCATGCAGCTGAGTATATTTACTGCACACCTCTAAATTTTCCACTTTTCCAAAAAAATTTTTAGCTTCTTAGACCCTTTTTAATGGGAAAACTTTTTAAGACAGAAAAAGGGGAAAAAAAAAGACTAAACTCCCTGAAATGTCAGCTTAAATACCATTTTAACTCCATATTCTACCTTTGGGTTTCAGATCCCTCAGTATATAATGAGGTACCACTATGTTATATATCACGCAAACGTATGAGACAGGGGAAATAAAAATAGTACTCAAGTGTTAATTTTCATTTTCTCTTATTAACAGCTTTGTTCTAAGGTAAAAGCAAATACCTTCTGAAATCTGGTTACTTAGTTCTGCTTTCCATTTGTGTTTCTAAGATATAAATAAAGCAGCTGAAAATGGATCTGAAATACACACTCTGAAATTGAGTGGTGACGAGCATCCTGTGGTACAAAGTGAAATCTTGTTTCTTGTGAGTTGATAGGGTATCACAGACTTCCCCTCGATCACGGAGTGCAATGGATCTTTTCTTAAGACAGCCTTGACAGCTTCATGTAACTGAACTAATTCCAAGTGATGTTGATTTAATTCATTGAGATGAGAGTCTGATAACTGCCTTCAGTCTCTGTGTGGAAAACAACGTGCATTCCTGCTGCTCTACACAAATGTTAACAACAACACGTTGGAACACAAGCTCGACAAATCATTTAAGCATTTACTTTAGCCTGCCCCACTGCAGCAAAACACTTAAGCACATGCCTAAAGGTACAGACATGCTCAAGTGCCTTTCTGATTAATGATGAACTGGAGCCCAAGTGTCTAATTTCAAGGCTAACATTGTGTCTTATTGCTAGATTGGAAGAATTACTCATTCCAGTACTATCCGGGGAGATTAACATCACATTTCACTTCCCTTTCTCCATGGATGCTGCTGGTACACAGTGGATGAGCTGAGCTCATGGGCTGGAGGAGCTCTGAAATACTGACACACAATCAGACTTGCCAGCGAGTGATGTCCTGAGTTCCTCAAAAGGCAACCAGAATGACCCCCCCAAAACGAAGTTTTACAAACTGTTACTTCATCATTTGAATGAATGACTCCTAAAAATCAGTTTTCAGGAAATGGTGGGGAGGAAATTGTTGAAGTGCTTTAACATCCTGTCAAAACGTCACCTATGTGCAGGAATGGCATGTGTTCATTTTAAAAAGAGATAAATGCAGAAAAACACATGACAATCAGACCTGAGCTGAGGAAAAGACCCAACCAAACAACCCACTCAGAAAAAAACAAAAAAAACAACCAAATGACAAGGGAATAAAACGAAGGATAAAACACTGACTTTACTGTGAATCCTCATTTCAGTCTCCAGACAGTGAAAACAACAAGGTCAATGTCTCGGTTTAAAGAATGCAGCCCTCCCATTGCCAAGGTACCAGAGACAATGTCAGACTTAATTGACAGATTACTTCTAATCAATGATTTGTCTGATTAGTGACCCACTGACAATACAACCAAATCAATGTGTTTATTCCAGACATTAGTCCTGATGCTCTAAAAGAGTGAAAACCAGGAAAAAATTACAACATTAAGTGACTTGAATCCCCTGCATACCAACTGCACCTGTCATTCAGCTTGCTTATTTACAGAGTTTGAAAGGTTTAGTTGACAACAGAAGGGCTAATAAACAGAACCCAAGTCATGTTTAATTATATCAGTTTTATTATCTTAATTAATCTGTCCACTGCTCTGCACTCTAATATCATAATGTTGTCTTTTTTTATAACAGGCTACAAAAGATTTCTTTATTTCTCTTTACTTAATTTTTGGCCCATATTTATTTTGGCATTCTTTTTGTTGATTTCACCCTCATAGACATGAGGCCACTGTATTAAATCTTTGAAAAACTGCTGTTTAGGTGGAGAACAAAAACGCTCTGAAAGCTGAATGGAATAACAAAAAGACAAGAGAGTCTGTACTCTAATTAATTTTAGATGAAAAGGGAAAATTAGAAAAGACAATAAGGGATTTAAAGCCCAGAGGTATCTGGACAGGAACTTGGAAAAGACTGTGTAACTGTGGTATTGATGATAAAAGTCCATATACCAGCGCTTGATTACAACCAGAGATTATATTAAAAAAAAAGTAAGTTATGACTTAATCTATGTCAAGAGTAGATAGATATGCAATATCCTCCTCATAGCTGATACGAATGTGGAAGGCGGAACCTGGATAATACTGATTTCAATTTTAATTCACGTTTCAAATGCAAACTCTTTTAATTATGTCTAATTGAAATGACTTATTGCCTTAAGTGGCAAGGAAAAAGACCTGCACAGAAATTCAACTTCTTAATCTTTGTGCTGCACGTTGTTCCTGTTCTCCATCTGTTTATTGTGTTGAATGAGAAATGGGAGACATGTCTGTGTCATGCCTTTGCACATTCAGCTTTTTGAGCTGAGTTGAATCATGATATAAAGAGGGAATATAATTTCCATAGTGGAGACCCAATGACGTGAGAAGGTGAAACATTTAAAGATGCACTGACAGTCTTCTTTAAAATAAACATATCTTAAGTTCCCAAGCTAGCAGTAGGTGTGTAAGCTGAAAATATGTACAGCTCAAAAGATATTCTGTAAATAAAGTTTCCTTTTTTAACTGACAGAACTTCATTTTAGAGTGGATTATTTTTGTGGCTGTAGGAAGTGCTGTTGCCATCATTCAAGGATTCTTCTTGTATTTCATAATTTCATCCCTGAAGACGGGACCTATGGATTGACCATCGCAGAGAAGTGAACAAGCTACAAACCTGCCCCGATTACAAGTATCTTCTCATTTCTCTGGGCGAACAAAACCGCATTTTTATGACAGCCTCAATAGGCAGATAGAGTGGGATACTCTGGGTAAGGCAGCCTTTAGGTCAGTGGCTAGGGCTGACTGAGATGATGGCTATAGTATGAAGACAAGCAAACAAAATCCCTGTTTCCCCTTCCCCTGGAGGAGTCTTTGTGCAATCGTGCAGTTGCAGGTCTTTTGGGGAATGTAGAAGTTCTTTCAGAGCACTTAGTATTCAGAAGTCACAGAAGGTTCTTCTGGAGGTCAGCTGGACCAACCATCAGCTCAGAGCCCGGCCTCATTAAATTACTGTTGTGAGTGGCAAACAATCACTTTACTGAACAGCTGTATCAGCCTCTGGTTGTCCATCACAGCGTCATCAAGTCTTTGTGTCCAAGTCAAGGGGTGATGCAGCTCCAAAGGAGCATTCCCAGTTCTCCAAAGCCAAGCAGATCTGCCCCACTGCCTTCCCTATAACATCTCCTGGCTGGCTTGAGGGAAGGTGACAGCTGGGCCTCCACGGCTTGGAGGGATTTTTTTCTGGTCTTCAAAGCGTACTTGCCCTACAAAACCCTTTTCAAATGCAAAAGTTGGCTAAATATATTGAGCACTGAATTTTATTCTATTTGCCTCTTTACTGTTTATCTGCCTATAAAGTGAAAAATATGGATTATTTCTGTAAGAATATCCATTGACTTTGGTGTTGAATTTGCTGATTGAAATGTGCTACAGGAGACATACTAAAAATATATTAAAACTCCACTGAAATACATAGCTTTTCTGTGTGTTTTTAATTTTCTGTAAGAGGGATAATTCCTTGTTTGACTGGTTCAAAAAAAAGCTGAAGAAGAATTATTTTCTAGTACGATCTGTAAGACTTTTCTGAAAGGAATGGAGGTGAAAAGCGGTTGTGGTAGTTTTGTATATGGTACACAACTGACCTGAGGGAAAGCAGCCTGCCAGAAACCTCTCACAAGGACTAACTATCCATATAAATTCCCATGTTTGAGTTGATGCTTACAGACAAGCAAAGGCTGATGTCAAAGTTCTGAAGACCAAATTAAGACAAAGTTTTTCTGGGTTTCTTTGAAGAGCAAAGCATTTTGGACTATCTTTGGGTTCCTGTAACTCAAGTCTCCTTGACAGCCTATTATTTGTTCAGTCATTACATTGTCTTGATTCTTTCTGACAAAGTTATCAAACACCCCGCTGGGACCACAGCCAAAAAAGCATTCACCTTTATACAAAGGGCCAAATCCTGACAAAAAATGCACAGCTGGAGTAAACGCACTGTTTGGTCAGAAAGTAGATTTAAATGGAGATTTCTGCTGCAGCTTGTCACTGCTGGTGCAAATCCAAGCCACGGGAACTACAGGATATAGGGAGAAATAAAATATACATCTCAGCAGTGCAGGTTTCTCCCCACATCAAAACTCCTGTGCAAATAGCCACAGTAGAGCTTAGATTCATTATACAGAGGTGTGCTTTTATTTTCCTTTTATTGGCTCTCTATTGTCTATTCCTCCATTCATAAGGGAGGTGGTATTTCTTTGTTTTTTATCTTGTTCACAGATGCAATGGGAACAATTAATCCTTGTTCAACAGTGGATGCAGTATAGTCAGTCATAGCACCTTTTTTTTTAAATACTTACTACTGGTTACTTTTGATATGCTTATTGCTTTTTATTTTATTGTAATTATTGCTCAACTTTTCAGCTTTTATTTTAATCATCTGGGGCCCGTTCTTTTGCATGTCCAAAGTGCTGAGTTCCCAGCCACCCTTCATTCTGTGCTATAGCCAGATCTGGTGTATCAAAACAGATATCCTCAATGGGCATCCTCTTATCAATTTCTGAAGAATTCAGAGTGACTCCTGGAGATGAATGTGGTGACCTTTGCTATCCATCCCACAACTAGATTTAATGATTATAAGTGCATTGCCATTCCACTGATATCGACAATGGGTACATGAACACATTAAGTACTACCCCAAACAGAGCATAACCTGTGCTGTGAGTCCATCTTAGTTTAAGCAGAAAGTCTCCCTCTTTGCTGCAGCACACTTGTACTTAATCTTGCAGTCCGTTCATTCCATAGCTGGTCTGTAACCGGTTTATTGATCTATATGCACATATAATTGCATATATATGTTTGTACATACATGCAAACACACATCTCACAGACCGAGGAACAGCTGAGCATGGCGGAACAGCTGAGCATGGCGAGTCCCTTAAGAGGCTACTGCTGAGAGTGAAGGAGGTGAGACGAGACAGAAAATGAATTTATTTAATTTTGCTGGAATATTTGGATCCTTGTTTTACAAGGTCTCATAATAACATGGAAACATTCTCTACTACTCACACAAAAGTGATAGTTTTGGTCACTGTAACTTCCAAGCTTTCCTCACTGAGACAGCTCCAATACTGTCACTTCCCTTTTCACAGGGTAAAATTCCTCTGCTGTGCATTTTAAGAAATATGATTCCCCTTGTAAAAGGCAACAATCTGTCAGCTCTGGGTTCAGGTATCTGCTTATCTCAACTGCTAGTGATTTTCTCCAAGTACAGGAGTGCAGGCAGATAAGGAGGAGTGTCAGCGTATTGCAAATACACCATCATCTTCTGCTGAGACAGACAAACTAGGAACACGTGCTCTTTTAACCTGAAGCCAGCATTACGTTGGCCATTAGGAAGATAGGCTTTTAAATTGAAGGTCTGCTGTTGGTTACTGATTACTTTGTGAACAAGACTATTTAATGGACTCTAATTTCCTGTAACTAATTCATTCTTTGGGATCTAGAAGTAATTTTGGAACAATGTAACAGGTGATGCTAATAATTATCTCTCTCTATAAAATCTAAATCTCTAAATCAAGATATGTATTTTTCTCTTTTTGTCTTTCCTGGCAATCCCTAAAGTACTTCACAAAATAAAGTAGCATGGTTACAGAAATAAAATAGCAGGAGATGGAGAGAAATTGAAATAGGAAATAAATAATTGATGAAATGTGTATTTTTCTTCCTGTACATTGGAACAGGCTGCCCAGGGAATTGGTACAGTCATCATCCCTGAAGGTATTTAAAAGATGTTTAGATGTGGCCTTTAGGGACACAATTTAGTGGTGGATTTAGCAGTGTTGGGTAAATGATTGGACTCGATGATCTTAGAGGTCTCTTCCAACCCAAACAAATTCTCTGACTCTGTGTTCCAAGGTGCTGTCAAATATTGCACCTTTGTCAATGAAGTTGCCTTGTCCATGCTTGAACTTAAGACAGGAGGTGCAGTCCAGCTCAGAGCCCAGGTGTTCGCTGGTATTTCGGCAGCTTTTGCTTCTTTGCATGTCAGGTGGGGTTCTCCACTCAGTAAGAAACAACAGAAATGAGGTGTGGCTGTTGTAGCTAAAGCAAAATCCAGGCCACAGGACTTTGTACAGCCAGGACACAGAGCAGGCAGGAAGGCCGCCCCTCTTTACCCGTATTGCTTTAAAACCGCATGTGTTGCACAGCGCAGATTAATATACAAAGCTTTTCCTGCACCTATGATTTGGTCTTTACACCTGATGCAGAAACCTCTCCTTGCATCCAGTAAAGTCCTGTGTCTTTGCAGCTGTTCATCAGCTGAAGCCTGGTGAGAATCTGTGCAGAGGTGTGCCAGTTTGGCCAAAATCCAGTAATATAGCCCCTGAGAGAAAACCAGGTTACAACCACCCTTCACCCCCACAGGGTTCGGGAAAAAAGGAAATT